>JANSTX010034766.1:0-13641 GCA_027564355.1 Penthetria funebris | reverse complement strand
TTCATTTCTGTAGATTATTCTTATAATAATTTTCATTAATATTTACATCACATCGTTAAAGTACCAATGAAAACCAAATACTATAAACTGCACTCGTACACTATTATTGCCATGGAAAAGCTAAATGGAATAAATGCAGTGTATATACATTCAAGCCATGTATTATCCATTTAAATGCAATTTTTATCTATATATTTTTATGATGACGTTTTTTCTTTATAATCGTAAAATTTTGTCAAATTGTTGTATTTTCTCTTCGATAATAACAGAAAAAATTGTTTTAATCAATTTTGTCGCCTTAAAATAAAACACAATTCATTTATTTATGCAGTCAGAGTATACGAATATAAATAGTTGCAACAGAAAAATATTAAATTTCTTTATTGCATATAAAAAGATGAGAAAAATAATTGTGAATATTTCAATTTAAATGGTTGCAAAAAGATAAAAGATAATGTTAACATTTACTCATAAGTTAAGTTTTAGCGTATGTCAATTGTATCTTCCCGCAATAAAATTAAATCACATCACGAAAATCAATAACAGATAACATTATCATTTGACAATAAATGTATCCACAAATGACAAATTCTTATCGAATAGATAAGTCTAAAACATTAATTCCACCAGTCATATAACATTAATTAACAAATCAAACGAATAAATGGCAAACAGCTTTAAGATATGTCAAAAACACTAATAGGGTTGATAATATAATATCACATCATCACCATTATCTTAATATTTACTCTCAAGGGCGAAAAGGGCGGACATTATGGTGTTAATTTATCATTTTCTATACACATACAAACATCAAAATGTCAACCTGCCGTATATCGCATTTTAACAATTCGGTAGAATACTGGGTTAATTAACACAGCTACCTTCCAGTTTTTTAGTTACATATTTACACACCAAGTTCACAAAGAAGATGTCTATACTTTTTAGCACGATCGTGCAAGCCATAAAACAATGTAATCACTGTGATTTTTTATTTCCGGTGAGGGAAGTTAATATGTATGTTTAACAACATCATAATGTTAGTCGATCACTCCACGATCCCAATAATATAGTAGTACATAGTAAACATGAGGCGAACGTGTTTTAAAAAAAAAAATACAATTTAAATAAATGATGATGATGATGATGATTATATATGAAGTATGAAAATAAACGACATCGTTTTAAAAATTAAGTCTATTAATTCGTACTGCAAAATCTGCAAAAAGTTTCACATAAGTTTTGTTAAAAATTGGGGCAAATCTTAAATATCTCGTTACAAAAATGATTGCACATGTATGGCTCAATAATTCAAGTGATGTAACGTAATTTGTCTATTGAATGAGATTTGATGAAAGACAACGAAGACAAAATTATATTCTCTGATGAGATCGTCTGTTTTGACAAAATTGTAAGTATTATCTGCACACGATAAGATTAGTCCAGTTTAAGAATTTCAATTATTTGCAATTCACACGCAGTTTTGTATTAGTTCATAAACGTTGATGAAATACTTAAATACTCGTTAAATATTAGCATATGTTGTAGTATAAAATTTATTATGTCTAGAAAATTTTATAATATTGTTACAAGTGTCAGTAAATTTAGTACTCATTCAAAAATTCGGTACATATTCAATAGAGGGCGGTCACAAAAATGTGGGACTAGAAAAATGTAAAGGGTGCTTGAATAAACTGGTAGCTTCGAGAAAGTTCAAAAGGTAAGCAAAAAGCTAATATAAATAGGGGCTTTATGAGCAAGAAAAAGTAGTTGCAAATAAAGCTTAATCAAATACACATCGAGTTATTGAAATTAAAATAAGTGCATCGTGAAGTATAAGTTAATAGAAAATAAAACCATTTTGTCTAGTAATAGATAAAATAAAGTTTTTGTTAAAGTGCAAGTAAATATTTTATTATTCTACGAATATATCCTTTACGTTAACCGCTCGGCCAAGGCTATTTATCAGGGAATCAACGTTGTATATAACAAATAGTAACCTCCAAAAACACACGTTTTATAACAATATTAAATATCAATTAAAAAACATTTTATTGCCATTTTAATTTTGTTCAAATATATAATATAATTTTTTTTTTTATAATTTTCACATTTTATTTAATTTCAGTACCAAGTAAACCACTGAATTTAACAATACTTGAAGTTACGGCAACAACAATAAAAATATCATGGATAGAACCGGAAAATCTAAATGGTGCTGTTACCGGCTATCGAATATTTTATATTTACAATAATCAAACAGATATAAAGACAAGTTTTATAAAAAGTGAAGGAGTATCTTCTGGACCAATAATTACTTATCTATTATCTGAATTAAGTATGTATTCCTCTATTTCTACTTTCTTTTTGTAATGTGCATTCGTTTGGTTTTTAAAAATATCTAAACCAAAAAATTTTTCTCTCACAGAACCATTTACAGAATATAAATTATTTGTGAATGCCTTCACGTGGAAAAATGAGGGTGATCATTCGGACATTGTAATTCAACGTACCGATATAAATGGACCGAGTTCACCAATTGTTGTAAATTTAACATGTCAAACACAAGATGCATTATATTTAAGATGGAAACGTCCTCTTGAATATTATAATAGTATTGATTTTTATATTATAACATTTAATAATACCGAACAACATGAATTGCAAGAAATTAAATTTAATGCATCTGCATCACATTTGGAGACAGCGGTAAGTTATTTAATTTTTTTTTTTTTTTTTGCATCCCATTTTTCTATATATAAATTATTTTCCTTTCTTCAGTGGCGGTTTCTATTTTTTGTTTTACCACACCCTCAAATTATTGTAATTTTTTTTCTATATTTTTCTTCCAGATGATACTGCCAAATTTAACAACAGATACAATTTATGAAATTAAAGTTCGTGCTGCGTCAATAAGCACAATATATCCACAGCAAATAATTTTTGGCACCAATTCAGATCCAAAGAGGGTAAGTTAATTCATTAAATATGCACGGAATGTTTTTGATGAAATTGATAAGTTTTAGCTTTTTATAGACACAGAAAAAAAAAAAAAAAGAAAAGAAAAACAGGAATCAAAGATAGAAAATATGGAAAAACCAAAGAGAAAATATTAATTAAAAATATATTTCACGCATCTGCAAATATATAAATAAGCTTTTGGTATAAAATTATACTTAAGAATTTTAATTTCTATTCATGAAGCTTCGGTTTTTAAAAATATTTTATTTCTATCATCCTAAATATAATGAAAATTTTATGGAAAACCATATTGGAATAAAATTAAAATATGACTTCTCTTCCACTTTATCCAATTCATTTGGCGCGACCAAGTTTTTATTCGTTTAGGTTATTATTAAGTTTTAATATTATTTAAAAATTGGTGTTTAAAACCGTATAAATTACTCAAATGTATTTCAATTACTTTTCAATAATATATTTTATTTAAATATTTTATTACAATTTATGTAATGACGACACAAGTTTTTGAATAGTTTATGTTTTAAAGTTTCATTTCGGATCTTGAAAAGTCATGAAAGGGATCTCTATGAAAATAACCTTTGAATTTTATTAATATTTTAAAATATAATCTCAATATGTTCGTAAAATTGTAAACGAACATTCATGAACTCAGTAAAAGGTTACTATTATTATGTCTGTCGTAGATACCTCAATAAAATTAATTACGTTCAATGTAAAATCAACAGATAAAATAATAGCAATTTCAGTAGAACAATCGCACCCTATAAATTCGTTACATTTAGAATAATTTATTTTTAACTTCCACCATTGCATCCATTAATTTATCGTGTCCAAGTGTACGTTCATAATTTTAATATACAGAGGCTATGTTGGAATGTGTAGCAAGTATTAAAATATCATCAGCATATTCAATCTTGTTTATGGGAAATAAAGTTGTTTTACCCGAATGAATACCACGAATGGGCGAGTCCAAAGGCTGATCAGCAATGTATAGTGTGTACAGGATAACAGCTGAGATTGAACCATGTATAACGTCAGCCGTTATTGATTGCGAACATATATTCGCCAATATGAATTACTCAAGAAAATAACATTTATTAGGTGGTCGCCAAATCGGTGCACATATTTCAGTTTATATATTAAGCCCCTTGTCCATACTGTATCAAATACCTTCTCGCAATCGAGAATCGCAGCAATAATTGTGTTGTTTACAGAATTTTCCAAGTAATGACCATGAACCCAGTTAATCCTTAAATGAATTAATAAGAACGATACAGAATAATATTATAATTATAACTTGATTTGAGGTTAGAGACAAAAGATCAACCTGGATTGAATGGTCGAGATTTTAAAAATCCTATGACTTTTAATCGAATATTAAAGGGCATCCATCATTATGAATTCGACCCTAGGAACTGAGGGTTATGAGTTATTTGAGAACATTACAGCTTTTTGCTAGAACTTATTAAAGTGGTGTCATTGTAGTCGACCCTGTATGAAGCATGGAGTATGCAGGACTTAATAAATTTGCTGCGAATAGACATGGTCATTCCTACATGATCAATATGTCAGCTGTTTTTTTTATTCTTACTTCATCCATGCATTTTTCATTGCATCAAGATTTTTCTTGACCGATATCCGGGTTTATCCATCCGATTATCTGCCTACGGCAGTTGAGTCATCCATCTGTTTGCACTCATTCGTCTCCGTCCGCCTTTATATCCGTTTGTCTATGTTATTGTGTGTGTCTGTCTATTCATCGTATGCGGTTTTATGTCCATCGTCCGCCGTATGGTCATAAGCACAAATTTGCACATACAAAGTATTTAGTATTTTTCAAGTATTATATTTGTTGCATTAACAGCATTAACAGATTGTTGATGACAAAAAAAAGGCAATAATATCAACAGGAACATATTATAATCGTAGTTGAGGGAAAATTTAATAAACACATTCAGTGCATTTTTTATGCACTGACTACTTTGTATTTTTAATGTCAGTAATTACGTAAAGTATATTCCTATATAAGAATAACTTTTAAAGACTGAATCTTGCAAAATGTGTATAGAATATTTATAATGAATACAGCCTGTACTTTAGTGGTTACCCTCCTACCACTAATAGAAACAATTTTCTGATATAAAATGTTCTTATTTCAAATGAATAAACTTTGGATTATTTATAACATAACTCTTATGTTTGTTTGATACATAACGAAGATAAGTTTTGCAATATTTTGTTGTTGGTTTTTTTCTCCCTTAAAATGTGTCATACGGCACAGCAAAACAAAATAGAGCATAATGTCTAGTATATATAAAACTTTATTGTTCCCTCAAAAGATATATAAACTTTATTTTATCAAAACTTTTACATAAATATGATCACTGAAAATGCATTTATTTATATATACAGGAAGCATAAAATTTAAATTATTTTCTATAGTTCAATAATCATCTGGCAGTTTGAAAAGAAAAATGGATTTTAAGCCATTTTGACATATTAGAAACTATAGATTTTGTAATTGTCCATTTGCCATTAGGGAAGTAAAGTTCTGCAGTTTTGGGGAACAACCTATTTTTCTTAACTATATATTATAGGGCGTCAACGTATATGCTTCAATACGTCAACTTGTAACTAAAAAATAGCTGATTCACACGAGACTAGTATAATATCATTATCAACCTCCATTTTTTTACATGACGCTAAACTACATTGAATAGTTATTATGTTTTAATGACACATAATAAAGGAAGAAAAAACCTATGCCAAAGACTTAATAACCCTAATTTGACAAACATTGTTCAATTGTTGTACCAAGGAACGAACCCATATTGAGTTTGATTTTGTGTGTGTGAAAAAAAATACAATTGTTTATCTGTCTATTCGTTTGTCCATTCGTCTATCCAGGTGTCAATCATTTTGACCTTCAGTCCGTCCATGCGTTCATCTGTCTATCGTATCACCTGTACATACGTTCATTCGTTTATCTGTACATTCTTCAATATATTCATACGTCAATCTATTTATCCATTAGTATTTATATTCAGCGTTGTGCAAATCCGTTCACACATCCGACTATTAAGATATCTTTCTGTCTGTCTATTCATTCGTCTGTCTGTCAATTTGATCGTTTTAACGACACTTCGACCGTACGACTGTTCACCGTCGGTTAAGAATGAAACATCATAGAAATATGACATTTTTTATGTATGTACACATGAACAAAAGTTGTAACACAATTACAATCGCCTATACTTAAAAATTGTGTAAGGCTTTATAAAAAATTGTCAAAAATGGCAAGTTTCTGTAGATTTAATTACTCTTTCTTTATGTGTATACATTCCAGAAGTTGTATATAATCAAACTCACGAGGGTTTTCCACTTAAGAAAACTATAATATGCCCTGTGGTGTAAGAATCACACATATTCCTGACTGATTGATACAATAAGTGGTGCAGTGAATTATACGTTGCGCTTAAATTTTATTTATTATTGCGAATATAATGTCGCAATTTCTTTAATAAACTTCGTTTTTTTTTTGTGTTAAAATGATAGGAAAAACCATAATTTTCATTTCTCCATTTCAGATAAAAATGCAGCCAAACTGTGAGAAAATACAATCACAACAGCGACAATCGCAAAATGATTATAATCTTGCAGTTATTGTTGGAATTGTCCTTAGTTGTTGTGGCATAACTTTAATATTAATGGCATTCCTATTATGGCGGTGAGTTTTTATTTTATTTCTTAGTCGTTTTTCTTCATTTTTTAAATTTCATTATTTTTTGGTTGCATAGTTTTTTATACGGAATTTATTATAGTCGAATTTTACATTAAATAAAATAGTGTTTGGTTTTTAGTTTTAAAGTTTATAATATTTATTAATATTTATGGGGAAAAAAGTGTATCAATAAGAAGTTATATTTAATATAAATTTATTTTAAATGACCTTCAAGAAAATGTTCAACAAACAACGACATCACAAATTGATCTCAACATCTACCACATTATTCTTCAGAATGTGCAACACCTTTGAATTTAAACAGAAAGGAAGAATGGACAGAGATCTTGAATCTGTGAGCTTTGAAATTGAAAACGAGGTGTTGCCCAGAGTAGGATTGCGCAACGAGATATCCTAACTGATGGGGGAATGATTGGATCGATGTATGGACGAATGGACGAATGAGATGGAAATAGAAGGACGGGTATATCGATGGAAAAGTGCACCGATATAAACAAACAAATGACGGACGGACGAATGTATATACGGTTAGATGGAAATGTACGGAGGGGCAGATGGGTTCGTCGATTACGGTTTAATTTTATTCTTTAGTAATAGCTTAACAATTGCTAACATAAGTCTTAAAAATACTTAGAAAAAAGTCAACGCATAATAACAGTTAGTAACTACCACGTAAAAATATCACCGCAAATTACAAGTAAGAAAATCACGGCAATTTCAAGTGGAATCCTGGTTATTTTTATATCTTCACAATAATTTAACGTGTAAAATCAGTTACTAACATGTGTTAAAAATACTTATTATTACACCAGAAATACACGGTGGTTTTCTGACTGCATCGATGGTTACCCTCACGTGGTAGTTACGTTGATTATACGTAATTATATCAATCTGGCACCACTTAGTGTGCGTTACACGCCATATAAATAAAATTTCGCCAATTAACTCTTAAATGGTCAACTTTTAAAACAAATACATAAATAGTTTTTACGACACAAAATTTCACATTTTAGAATAAACTGTGTAGTTAAAATGTTTGGGTTAGGGTCGAAGTGATTTGAATGCGATAATAATCAGTAGGGACCTGTACTTAAATCTAAAACAATTTAGTTGCTTATGTTTTTGAATTGCAGATTATTCATTAATTGGCCATAATGTAGACAAATTATTTTTATATTTTTGTTTTTTTTTTTTCTATTTGCCTAAAGTAGTCAACAAAGCGGAAACAGACTTTGGTGTCAACTAAGATGCTACAGATATGATTTTAATTGAAATTAAAGTATGATTATTGTATGGTAGTTTTGAATTCACATATTGTTGATGACTTCTGAAAAACAAAACATCAATCAGCATTGATAATTATTCTATATTTAAAAAATCACTGTTACTATATGTTACATAACCCTTCGGCCACTTTAAATAGACGTTAAAAAATCCAGTAATTGAGTGAAAATGGATGCGGAGGTTAACACACTATCCTAAATATTTTATCATGAAATATATGAGTAATATAATAACACAACTATTGTCATGATCGTCCCCAATTTCTAATTTATTAATTATTTCTAATCAATTTTGGGGGAAAAAAATAAAATTATTATAATTAATAAATGTCGGCACATTTTTACTAGCTTAAACCTAACTCAACTATTGTCATATAAATCGCATCTACGGTTATCTATTAATTTTAACAACACTTTGTTATCATCATATATTTAGATAAGATAATTAATATACAACATTTTGATAAGAGAAAAAAAAATGAATTTTAGTATTATTTTTATTCAATATTAGTTCGAAGTTATTTGACAGGAAACCAAAAGTGCATTTTTAAAAGTGAAACTAAAAATCTCTGGAAATTTATTTTATTAATGAACTTTAATTATGTCGAAAGCTAAAAAACATACTGAAAATTGTTTCACGTAAGAATTATATCTATTAACATTTGTATAGTTCACCCAAATATCCATAGATTCCCAACAACAACCCCCACACAGACGGTTGGGTTTATTAATTATTATCATATAAATAATCAAAATTTTAAATTGAAAAATAATATTTTAAATTTTTTTGTGCATTATTGAAAATTTATCGATGACTATAAGGGTGTACATAGAGGTGTACATATATATAGATATAAATATGGTAGAGATAGATTGTCATAATTCATAACTTTGTAAATTATTTATGGTGGTAACCAGTAAAATCAATAACAATAAATTTTATCCGTATTTTTATTATAAAAAGGAAGTTTTCCAAATATTTAATGTCTATTTTTTTCACTAGAAAACAAAAAAAAAATCATAAAAAAATTATGAATTTATGATCAATTTGTAGTTTAAATTAATTAGCAATAAGTCACTGATGATGTCAAATTAAAGTTGCACAATACGAGTACTTCTGATAGTAGCAAACAAATAATATTAACGGCACTGAAATTAGTAAATGACGGTATGTTCTGTGGGACAAACTTCTGCTTAAAATGCTGGAACTTATTGTGACTCAAAGAGTAGGAGTTTAGATGTACAACAAATTACCACATTTTTGTTAAAGCGCCATAATTATGCTTATAAACAACATAGTGTTTAGATCAAGACTTGCGTGTCAAACGCAAAAATAACTTGCAGAAAAATTGGTAGTGACACATCAAGCCATTATGCGTTCAAGCAATAATTTCACAAAATAGTACGTGAAAAAAAACGTATCTGAAACAAGTTTTACTTAATACTTAACAACTTTTCACCAACCTTATTCAAATCTCTTTAGCCCGTAAAATTGGTTAGTAACTAAAAAATGAACGTACAGTTAATGATTGTCTATTTGCCTATTTTTCGCCGACAAATGATTGACTAGATAATTGCAAACATCTCAAAATCAATTGTTGACAATTTTGTGGAAAGTATCGAAGCTGCAAAAAGTTATTTTAAAGAATGTGTGCCATTTAAAAGTGAGGTGAAAAGTCAAGATTAATGAAGCAAGGAATTAATTTTTTATTCATATTGCTACATAATTTCGTTTTACCCTGCCGACTTCGTTCAACGACATTTTAATTTTTTGACGCATTTCGGTAAAATACGATTTATTCAACTGTGCAAAATAGTTCAGAATTTTGGTTAAGATTTGTATGTACTTTTTTTTTCAGCAAGCCATTTCTTCACGCATGGAAACAGAAAAAAGTAACTGGAAAGCAAATCTGGAGAATACGGTGGATGAGGAGGCATTGTGTAACATAATTTCAACTAGTCTTGTGCATGCAGAATGAATGAAATCGATCTTATCTAACGAATATTATCACTATTCAAAATTGAGTTCCACATCTGCCATAATTCAGTTGAGTGTTGCTTAATAATCCCAAGCTTACGTATAGTGTATTGGAATCAAAATTTTTCTCATGCGCGACAAACTCTATTTAATCCCGATCATTCCCTAAAAAAAAGTACATACATTACGATCAGGTTACCGCGATTATACGACAAAAAGGCAAAGAATACGGGTTAACGAATCAACATCTTATAATTATATTTAAATAGGAAATGCATGTTATTTTTTAACTTTCATGATACATTTAATTGACATTCAAATCAATAAATTACGGATGATATCAGATTAAAATTGTGTATTGTAACTCATATAGTTTTTTCATAATTTTCTAACAATCTATATTTTATTTTAAATTCTAGAAAATGTTTTCATGCAGCATATTATTACCTGGACGATCCACCATGTCAGGGACCAACATCATTGCTTGTCGATTGGTCAGCACCAGTTGAAGTGGCGGGCGAAGTCCGTTCTGCTGTTCCTGTACATGAATTTTCAAAACATGTTGCCGAATTACATGCTGACGGTGATATTGGTTTTAGTAAAGAATATGAGGCAATACAAACTGAATTAATGAATGATGATTTTGCATCAGAACATTCACAACATCCTGAAAATAAAGTAAAAAATCGTTATTTAAATATTATAGCATGTAAGTACATATAATAGTATTTATTATACAAGTATTAATATATTTGGAATTATAGCGAAATTATAGTCAGAAAAATTCTATAATTATTTTTTATTAAATGTTTATTTATCTATAGATGATCATAGTCGGGTACATTTACGGCCAACACCTGGCCAAAAGAAAACATTAGATTATATAAATGCAAATTTTATTGATGGTTATCAGAGAGCTCGAGCATTTATCGGTACCCAAGGACCATTGCCAAGTACATTCGATTGTTTTTGGCGTATGATTTGGGAACAACGTGTGGCCATCATTGTGATGATAACAAATTTAGTTGAACGTGGCAGACGAAAATGTGATATGTATTGGCCAAAAGATGGTACCGAAATTTATGGTGTTATACAAGTTAAATTTATGCAAGAAGAAGTTATGGCAACTTATACCGTTAGAACATTTCAAATAAAACATTTAAAATTGAAAAAAAAGAAACAAACAATTACGGAAAAATTAGTTTATCAATATCATTATACAAATTGGCCAGATCATGGGACACCCGATCATCCGTTGCCAGTATTGAATTTTGTTAAAAAATCGGCTGATGCAAATCCACATGATGCGGGTCCAATTGTTGTACATTGTAGTGCCGGTGTCGGTCGTACTGGCACTTACATTGTATTAGATGCAATGCTTAAACAAATTGAACAAAAAAATATTGTTAATGTTTTTGGATTTTTACGGCACATAAGAGCCCAACGAAATTTTCTTGTACAAACTGAAGAGCAATATATTTTCATTCATGATGCATTAGTTGAGGCCATTGCTAGTGGTGAAACAAATATAAAGGCTAATACGATATTAGATTTAAAAGATGATTTAAGTTTTTTAGAATTACAATTTAAATTATTAACACAATTTCAGCCGAGAGATGTGCATTTAACGTCTGCCACAAAACAAGTTAATTTAATAAAAAATCGTAGCACAATTTTACCATTAGAAGGTAGTCGAGTGCATTTAACGCCAAAACCTGGTGAAGATGGTAGTGATTATATTAATGCTTCATGGTTACAAGGTAAGAAACTGTGTTTGTGTTTTTTTTTATGTTTTTGCTCCGTATATATCAACACTCAATATTCAAGATTCACGGTCTAACTGATATTTTCATATTTAATGCACATTTTTAATAATTTTACTATTATAATTTGTACACAGGTTTTCGCCGTCTTCGAGATTTCATTGTCACTCAACATCCATTAGCTGTTACAGTAATAGATTTTTGGCAAATGATATGGGATCATAATGCACAAACAATAGTATTACTATCATCAATTGATGATGTGGTTTGTATTTAAAATAAAAATATATTGCTATACAAGAAAAAAAAAAAAAAAAACAAATAATAATATTAATTATCCTGCTTTTCAGACATTTACCCAATTTTGGCCAGATGATTTGAAACCAATTGAAACTGATTATTTTCGTGTCAAATTTTTAACAAAAACAACAAAATTTGATTGTATTATTCGTGATTTTGTAATACAATCAATACAAGATGATTACGAATTAAATGTAAGAATGTTACAGAATTCAACGTGGCCAGAACCAAATGATCCAATGAAAATTTATGATTTTATTGTTGATGTCCATCAACGCAGTAATGAATATCGTAATGGACCAATAGTTGTTATTGATAGGTAAATAAATAAAAATAGAATTATAGTAGAAAAGCTAAAATTATAGAATATAATTTATCATGGACAGAGGTTATGGTTTTTTTTTTTTTTTTTTTTTTGACCTATGCATCATTTTGTCATTACGCCATTTTTAGATATGTTTATGTATATTAATTTAGAGAATTTAGAGATTATACAATAGTTGCGGTTATTACCAGAAGTATCGAATTTTGCCTCACATGACCGATCAGTTAGAAAATGTGATGCAACGTCAATTATTATTATTGTTAAACTGTTTACAATCAACTATTTAAGAGTAAGTTTAAACCTTGTTTTGCAGATATCCTTGTTGTAAATTTAAACCGTCTCTTAAGTAAATTAATTACATTCTAGTACTTCTTTGTTACAATTTACTTATACTACTACTTGTTTGTTACCATTTACATAAAATAGTACTAAAATATGAGGCTTACAAAAGTTTCCGTTATTTTAGCGTTTTCTTTTCTTTTATTTTTATTTTTTTTTAATTACAGATTCGGTGGCTCTAAGGCATGTGCATTTTGTTGCATAACATCACAGGCCATGCAAATGGAATATGATCGTACAGTTAATATTTATACATATGCAAAACTTTATCATAATAAACGTCCTGGTGTTTGGAATTCAATGGATAATATCAGACAAATTTATAATATACTATCTTGTTTACCATCCGATTTACAATTATTAAAATGTACTGAAATTCGAACAGAATTAGAGGATATAACAACAGTGACACCAGATTTATACAGTAAAATATGTAGTAATGGTAATATTAGTTCAAGTTTAAATACAAATTCAATTATAAGTGGAACAAATGGTGGTGCAGTTGTTGTTAAAATGAATATTGAGGATAATGATGAATTTTCTGTTGTTGTTACTGAATCCGATAATATAAATGTATAAGTAAAATAATTAAAATTAAAAGTTAAAAAAAGAAAACAAACCTATTTTCAAAATTATGAAAAAGTTAAATTAAAAAATCGTATTTGTTAATTATAATTATATAATAAAAAAAAAAAAACTAAAGAAATTAGAAAAAAAAAACACGTGGGAATATTTAATTTAAAAAATGTACATACATAAATATTTATAATTAGTTATATACCTTTATTTCTATTTAATTTGTATTTATTTTATATTATTAATATTGTATAATTGATATAAATAATATAATTATATTATTATTTTTATTTATAATTTTTAAAAAGAGAATATAACGATAGTTATATATTTTATTGTGTTAAAAAAGTGAT
>JANSTX010034765.1:0-30808 GCA_027564355.1 Penthetria funebris | reverse complement strand
GTATTTTGAAATGCGTATCAAAGTTCGATGAACCATATCACCATGAAACCCTTGATTAAACCCTATTCACTATTAAATTTTCCAGATATGGAGGAAAAATCATATACAATTCAAAATCAAATATATTTTTCATTGATTCTCTGATGATGTTATGAAATAATTTTATTTATGCTAAAAAACTTTATGTAAATTAGATTTGTATTAGAATGTTATTTGCAGCAATACAGTTATATCTACTTATATCCATAAAAAAAAATTGATATCCTAAAATATAGAGCATTTTCCAATAAGTAACGATTTCTGAACCTACATTAGTAGCCTGTTATATCACTAATATTGCATAAAGTATTTTATGATATGGATATGCACTCATTGCATATATAAATATTCGTGTATGCACTATGTATACTCGTACAAGGGGATGCACCCCATTCGCATAATAATAATTATTGAAGCTAATATAGTAATCGTATATATACATATACATATATTCTATGTGTACACCTTGGTAGGTATATACATTTTTAAATGAAAATTTCAAAATAGGGGTATGGAAAATGCTTACGTACCTATACAACTATGTAGTGCGTTTAATGATGGTTGAACACAAGGTTGAACATGGTCAAAGAGTGATTTTTTTTTAATGAAGCCTGCGATTTATTTTTCTTCTGGTTATAATAAACACAAGTTAGTTTTTTTTTTTGTAAAGCCCAGTTTTTCTTTTCGCTTTGATCCTTTTTTTTTTCACAATACATGAAAAGCTATTTATTATATAGGAAAAGCTCATACTTTCATAAACAAATATGATTAACACTTTGTATAACTGGAGTTCAATTTACCAGAACTTTTCAAAAAACATCACTCTTTATATACTTTATAGGCTGTGAATATGAAAACTCGTATCATAAAAGAAATATAGTTTTAGTTGTATGTTTCTATATAACTTCGTAGTATATGATTCATATTTATTTAGTGGTACGTACTCGACAAGGTAGAGATTTGCTAATATTTTGGCAGTTATAGTGTATGGTATTGGACCGTTTACGAAATATTTTCATTTTTGTAATTGATAAAAAATGTTGGTACATTTTCCTACATTTGTGATTTTGTATCAGGAATTCATAATCTTCAGATTTTTTTTTTTTTATTTAAAATGGAAATATCTCGTAAACGGTTAGAGATAGGGACATTATGTAAAAGGTAAAATACGTACTAATACCTACTACATTTTGTACACATATCACAGGTGTTCTGCAACAACAAATAGTCTGTAAGTTCAAAAAATCTCATACTATTTTAGCATCGCTTTCAATTGCCAAAGATGCGCAACGATTTTCTACACATTTCATTCTCAGGCACGAAAACTCTATCTTTAACCGTTTCCGAAATATTTGCATTTTAAATTAGGAAAGGATTTTCTGAAGATTATGAATTCTTGATACAAATTCAGCAATCTAGGGAAATGTACCAACAGTTTTGAAGCGTCCTGTCGATGAGTTTGCAAGATTTGTGTTACACTTAAAATAGTGTGACAGAGAGCAATCGTGAACAGTACTGATACCGGTGGTAAGATGTGAAATGAACTGAAGATTCTTATCATAAATTGTGCTATCATCCATAGCTATAGATTGAGATAACGTTGACGATGATTAAAAATTGAATAAAAGAAATATTATAGTTTGTTTAGACTCGATAAATTATCATCACATAAATCTGATCATTATACGAACGATAACGCATATATCGGATAGCAATATAAATATCAATTCAAAATTCATATATAGTTAAACGTTTCAAAAGTGATTTATATGTTACCAAGTGAATAATTTTACTTTCGCCAACAATTTTAATTTACATATCTAAAGCGACTAGAGCAAATAGATCTAGTGTTAATAAACAGAATTCGTCTGTGACAGGGATATATACTAATAAAAAATTATGCTTATAACCTTAGATTCAAAGGCGATAAAGACGAAACGCACGATGATAGGTTATATACCAATTATGTCTTAAAGGTGGTGAAAAAATTCTCAATATCCATGGTTATACATAACAAGCATTTTCAATTTATTGATTAGAAAAGCTAAATGATTTTTTTTTAGAAATCATGAAATCATTTTTTCGAATCGTCAAGATTGCTGAAATATAGTGTGAAGAATTTCAGCAGGTCTATATATATATATATATGTAATGGATTTAAAAAGGTCAGTCAATACTGATGTTGATTATGATAATGATGGTGATGTATTTTTGTATTACTATTTTTTTTCCAGTACATGCAATTTTTTATTGAAATTTGTAAACATCTGGTCTTCTCAAATTTGATAAAAAATTTAAATTTGTCGAACTCGGATTGGTAATAGCTTTGTATATGTGGTATTTATTTCCACCTGACTTTGAAGATGATTTCTCTAAAGCAACTAGTTATTCAACATAGCTTAGCGTTGACTCAGATATTTTTAATGTCAGATGTAAGTAAATAAAGCTTCACTTCAACACTTTTAAGGACTTTCCCATTGACAGACATAATATCTATATAATAGAGTAGTAAAATAGTGGTTCAGTTTATCCAACACACAGCTTACCCCATTTAAATACTTTTATAATATTGCTAATTGCGTATATACTTAGGTATGAATTGTTGGACTGAACTAATATTGTGCAATTATGACATTTGAAAAACAAGCGTTTTGAATGTTAAGACGGAAAAATCAACCCTTCACTTTTATAAATTCCCTTCACCATTTATTTTGTTTTATAACACGCAATATAGCCATTGCGTTTTAGACAATTTTTATAGTAAAACATTTTGGTGCTATTTTTTAACAACATTATTTATTTTTAACATAATTCCACATAATATGATTATATAAAATACAAGTACATACCGAACTGAATACTCTACGCCTATAATAATAAACAAATTTAAATTTTTTTATTTTTTTTTTTTTTTGAAGTCTACCGCGTATATTTTGTACAAGAAAAATTGCCGTATCTTTTCATCTTTTAAAAATGGCAATTATATTTGTTTGACTTCGTTGAATTTCGTTGAATAAATGCATTTATTTCGTTGGTTTTATAATGCACAAAAAACCTATCCCAACAAAATAAGAATTGAGAAAGGTTCGTTGACCCAAAGCCTTCAACTAAAATGCATTCATAATATTATATGTGTCTTCATAATATTTTACCAGTACGAAATCTATAGCAAGCACAAAACACAAAAAAAAAAAAAGACTTAAGCGAAATATCGAAAATGCAAGGGTTATACTCGTAATAGTTGCACACTTTATACAATATTGCATATAATGAATGCACATAATATGAGAAATAATAAATGCATTAGCATATACGTATATGTGTACACATCACATTACACGTTCAGGTATTTCAGACGAAGCCAGAATTAACGGGCAAACTAAGCTCACTATATATTTGGGAAATGTGGTATTATTAGGTATAGGCTTTTTTGTAGGGTATGTAAATGGGGTATAGGAGGGACAATAGCATAAGTGAACTTAAGTTGTCTATTGTATTTAATATATACGAGTATAAGGACTTTTTTTGTTTTTAAAATTTCCCTGTATAACATAATGTACCTTAACAAAAAAAAAATTAAATTAATACTAATTAATGAAGCATATATTTCAGTTTTTGCAATCTAGATAAGGATTAATTGAATAAGCGATATGAATTAAGTACCGTGTGACATTCGAACAGCAAAAGTTACTAGTACTAAAGGAATATTATGTAATGAATAGACTAACTTATAATTATGTGTATCAACCATTCCACCTGCCACCAGTATCCATGATTTAAACATTGTTTTAACCAGAATTGTGCTCTCACTCGATCAGGCAGATTTGAATATTATTTCCTACTCTATTTGGTTTACATTTAAGTTAATTTATAAAGAGCACATGTAATAAATTACGTATGTGTACAATTTAATATTTTCTTGTCCATAGCTGTCAAAATAAAGTTGGAAAAGTGAAAAACTTGATACAAGTGCATCATCATCATCAAACCTTATTATATGTCTGCCTTTGAATATCTAATTATGTTCACTTTCCACTTGTTTATATAAGCAATGAAGGAAATGCACATGTGTTACATATGTTACACAATAGTGTACTACTGTGTATTCCTTGTATATATGTAAAATTTTTATAGGAATTAATTCAACAATGTAATTTTTTTAAAATATGTACAATAGAATTGCTGTTGTGTCCTCTTACATATACATTAAGAAGGATATATATCTTAATATAAAGTGGCCATTGTAAAGTGTTGCATTTGTGTTGCAATTGAAAGGAAACGGAATTTATTGTAATTCTGTATAGGATTGTATAATGTCTTGAGAATAATTTTCACAAAATATAATGAATGTAGGCCTAGGTATGCTTTTCTATTATTATACTAGAAAATAATATATACAACCCTATGTTTATAAAAGGTATATGAGTTATACAGTGAATGATATACTTCCCATAGAATTTTCATCATTAACTGAGTATATAATTGATGAATAAGTGATAACATCCGACTTAAATTATAATTTCATTTTTATCATTTACATGGCAGTTATATACGACACGTAAATAAAGTATTAAGATGTTAAATTGCTATTTTATAAGCGTAGAATTAAATCGACTGGTGGTACACTGAGTCGTTTATATCAATAATATTGCAAAATATGCCCTTATCAGGAATTAATATAGGTACTAGAATAAGGGAAGCATAAAACTCTTACCTAAACAGTAAGATGTAGAATGTAGTAAAGATGCCGAACAGAAATTGTCAGCAATAGTGATATTCTGGTGATGACGATCATAAATTCAATTTGTATTCATATCAAGGTGGAAAATCGATATACAGTAAATGCAACATTAGTATAAACAGACTCTATTATATACAATACAAGTCAGTCTGAAAACTTCGGATAGATACTGCAAAAGAAAAAAATTAGTGCCTTATTGGTTGAAAGCGATTATCAATAATGAATGGTATAAAAATGAGTTTATATGGTCATATGAGAAGCGCTTATATTCACTAATAGATCTAAGATCTTCTAAAGTATTGAATAGTCGAAATGGTTTTTATTAAGTGTAGTTAACAACTATTATCTTGAAGAATTTGATAAGTATATCACAATAACCACTAAATCATGAGTGTCTAGTATGTAGTTGGATTCTGAGATTCCGTAGATGTACGATATATATTGCGAAATAAAAGGAGATTTTTTTACTTTTGAATAATTCCCATTATGCTAAGAGGCATACTTAAATAGATTGATGACTTGCAAGCACTGTCTGTTTTGTATCCAATTCCTTAGATATCCTTTAACCACATAGAAATGTATTATTGGCAAGTATAGGTACGGTCAAATCAATAATAGACTTGTGGTTTGTATACATATATCATTCTACTATATATGGTTTATGTGTATTTATGAATTGAATAGAAATTAATGTAAATTTTCTGTATCGAAAATTATTGATAAATTTGAGTGAATAATAAATTATAGAAGTGTCGTTGATAAAAAAAAAAATTTAAACCTACAATAAAACATATAATTTTCCTGTTTATAATCGAATTATCTCACTCTCAAGTCTTTTAGCAGCCCACAACAATATTTATGTTATTATTCTGTATTTTGCTACCGCGTAAAAGAACAAAACTCCATCATTTAATTTTATTGATACCGCGGCGTATTGATTTGCGATACAGTCTCGTAAGTATAAACATAAAAGTGCATAAATAAAATTGCATATAGCAGGAGGAGTATTAACAACAACAACTGTACTTTGTTGAAGAGTTACAGAAGGAAGAAAAAATCGTCAAGAACGATTGAATTCAAGAATATAAATTGTGATTTAATATTATTATACAATATTATTAAAACAAATAAACAATAAAACAATAATTATATTATTTTATTGTTTATTAATAGTGTATTTTTATTTAAAGCACCCACACGCTTACGCAACTCAATTAGTGCTTGTATACGCCGTCGATTATTTTATTATTAATTATTATGCACTTTATTTTAATAACATTTGTAGTGTAATGCATTTTATTTTATATGCGTTTAGGATTCATATTATTTTTGCATATTATACGATAGTACGTGTGTAACATATGAGTAAATGAAAATGTTTAAAATTAAACGATAATAAAATTAGTACGTGTAATATTAATAATTAAATATTACGCTAATTGTATAATTATAAGTAAATAAGAATATTATAAATTTGCAGTAAATTGTCTGATACTTGCAATTCAATTATTCCATTTAAAATGAATTCAACTTAATTATTTTGATTATTCTAATTTAAAACTGGGTAAAATAAGAATATACTTACTCTGAACAAATATGATGACCATTACCATATCGAAAGGGCATAATGCAGTGCTGGTAATAAATAACAAGCAATACTCATGATCACTTTGTTAGAAAACCATCTATTCACTTTAGATCTTAGTACAGTTTACTAACGATTTCTTGCAACAATTACTACTTTGTTGTTTAGTACATGAGAACCAAAAGCACAATTATCACTTTGATATCAGGATTTCATACATCAAAGAACGCACCCATTTTTAAAGCTCGTCTCTTTGAAAGGCGCAAAATTTGAAACATTCAATATTTTCAATAACATAAATCACATTGTTAACATTATAACATTCGGAAGCACATGTTTAAGAATTAAATCACTTGCTTCGGTTTAAGTTCTACTGTTGTTCATCTAAATATATTAGTACTATTCACCATAAAAAACATGGCTACAAATCCATAGATTTTTTGCAGTGCTGATGATAAAAGTTACAAATTTCTGTTTCTTATCCGGAATTCGTAAATTGGCACTGAAACCTTGCTAAATATATATGTAGAGAATAAGTATTTCGATTTATGTGCTCATGATGTATTAGGTTGTTTAAATTTTATGTACATCAGAGAACGCATCCATTTTAAAAGTTCGTCTTTTTAAAATACTGCAAAATTTGAAGAATGTAAATATTTTTAATAACCTGTCTGGCTACATGTAGTGTCAAATTTTTTTATGAACGATGAAACTTTGAAACTATTTATCACGCAATATTTAATTAACTAACAACTGAACCAAAATCCTGATTACATGTTAGAACTCGGGTGGTATATTCTGTTTTTTTTTAACGCTTCCTCTTCTTGATTCAGTGCATATCATTTGGACAACATTTTATCAAATATTAATTTGTGAAATAATTTAGAAATAAGGGAAAATTTTAATGCTCATATTTAGTCTACGATTGACAAACTTCTAAATTCCCTATTGAATGCCAATGTTAAGGAGATGGGTTTCAAAAAATGATAAAATTAATTGAATCATTAAAAAATTACCTGAAATTATTGAAAAAGATACAATCTAATGAAATGCACAAGATTGGCAATATATATTTATTATATTTTTCTGGTCATATATAGAAGAAGGTGACAACAATATGTATTTCTCCTGGCATTGTGAGTAATAATCTGGCAAAAGATTTTTGTAAAAATATTAAAGATTGTTTGGTAATATTTACGCATAGGCAATATATCCATTAATGTAACTAATTGTGGGGTTGAACAAATTTAGTGTATATATTAGCAGTAGCTCATCAGTAATCTGTGCAGAATATCATGCTTGTGGTTCATGATTTGAAGATGTGTATAATTTGCTATTTTAGGTTTCAATTTCATGAGACCAAATGCTAAAATTGCTATAGATGCCAGTAACTATCTTAGACATTGCGAATGATTTCGAAATATATTTGAACAGTATATAAATATTACTAAAACACATGATATTTATTTATTACTTATAAGAATTCACACAAAGTATTTGATATAAATTTTATTTTTATAGGAATATTTTAGTCCTTCATTGCAATTATTAAACGCTTGATTAAATTCTTTAAAAACTTGTTATTGTTGAGATTGACCGCAAATGTATTATTATACAATTCGTATATCCATCTGTCTATCAACTCAATGTACCATCAGTAACATTGGCAAAAATTCTTTTTTTCCCTTTTTTCATATTATAAACTAACCTCTTCTATAAAATCTTTTCTGGTATGAGTACGTGGTACTGTACACTCTTATATATCGTGGTAAAAAAAAATTAAATTCATCTTTTAAAGCACCAAATAATAAAATATAACATTAAAGATGAAACCAAACGAAAGATGTAATAGTACGTGCATCTTGGTAGTATTTTTATTATAAAAATATAAAAGTTCCATAAAATAAGAAGAATTTATCTTTCAACAGTAACTAAAATTGAGAACATAATCTATACAGAATGCAAACGCATATATACGAGTACTTATACTTGGATAGGTCTGGATGCACAAGAATAATATAGAAGAGCATTAAGTATGCAGTTTTTATATATATTTTTTATTTTTTTTATTTTTGTCATCTTAAAGATAATAAGATGACAAAAAACTGGACCTCCATTTCTATGAAAATAATACAACAAATATAAAATAGGCAAAAGCAAAATTAAATGCGACAACATTCTGTTTTATAGCTTGTCGTCTTTTATAAAGTTCTTTAATAATATGTCGTTTTTTATTCAATTGACCATTTTTAAAAACTATAGACTTAGCTTCAAAATGGAAGAAAAAGAAAATACTTTGCCGGCCTAACTCATTTTCGAAAATATTATTTTCAATAAGAAAAATAGAAGAAGATTCAGTCATAAGTTCGAAGCAGATTAATGTCCAAATTGTCTAATTAAGGTAAGGATAATATGAAAAAAATACAATTTCATATTTTTCTGTCTCTTTAAACAGGAAAACAGACTGCAATTCATTTTAATATTTAAGTCGATATAGTCAGACAAGTATTCGTAATGTTCATAAAGAAAAAAAAAAAATATAGGGGATTTAAAATTATTATATGTCTGAAAATAGTTATGTAAATACGATTGAGGTGCTTAACAGAGGAGCAGCCTACATTATATATAATGTACATGATTTTAATAAGTTTAAATTAATTTTTGTGAGAAATGTACAAAAAAAACGCAGTATTCGTTGCATATTCACAATATTTACAATAAATTAAATTATTGTATAATATTTTCCAGAACAGAACTGCGTTCTAAATGCAATAAATTAGTTTATGGAATAGAGATAATTAATTAAATTACTACAGAACTGTAATAACCGTTATTCTTACAGATATTACAGTTTCTCAAATACAATTATTTTAAAAATTAAAAAGTCTACTTAAATAAATTGATTATAGAAATGCAATAAATATTTACAGATACTTAATTTTTCTTATAATAATAGTGATACTGCATGTCTTCACTAAAAAAAGGATTTTCTTTGTTATTATATAAGCAAAGACGCACGATTTTTGAAAAACAACTGTTATAAATGAACCAATTAAAAATTTAAAAATTTATTAAGGTTGCATAGATTACGATAGAAGTGTTCACATAGAATTTTATGCAATTTATAGATTGGTTAATTGATTAAATTATAAAATATTTTGATTTTTACATAACTGTTCTAAAGTCTACTTGTGCATTGGCATCAAGTTTCTAGTTTTAATTATGAACAAGCATCAACTGATACGATATTTCTGCAAAGTATTGATTGAAGGTCACATTTATTTATGTATTCTACTCTTTAGTTTGCAAACCATTTTATATCTAACCACCAACTTTGATAGTCATAATATATTTTAAAGTGGCATCAGAAAGCGGTATAGAAGTAATTAATTCAGCACATAATAAATAAATTTCAGAAGCAACGGTTGTACCGATGAGAACTATTGAATCGAGATAATAAAGTTGTAACACAATAATTTCACTGTAGATGGTGGTGTTGGTACTGTCAATGAGGTCTTTCCTTCCGCAAATCATTAAACTAGAAAACTATTTTATGTATATGCTATCTTGAACCATCTCAATACCATTCGAAAATATTTTAGCATTGATACTCTTAATTACAAAAAAATAAATAATTAAAACCATGAATATAAACGATAAACAACAACAATATTAACTAATTAAATATAAATTTTACTTTCAAATGCGATTAATTTCTCATACTCAGAAAATAACAAATTATTGAGGTAGGTTCAGTGTAATCAAATACCCAAAAAAAAAAAACAACAAACCAAAACCCATTTATAAAAATACTATAGACCATCGTCATTTATATCGTATTTGTATGATAGCGGCAGAATAATTTGTCGTAGGTCATGTTTTCCGGTCTTTGACATGGTATGTATTGTATATTTTGTGTATATAATTGTATATATATATATATTTGAAATTAAGTACATACCCATGTATTTTATAAGAAAATTCAGTTCAATGACCGGTATTTTTATACGCCGAATTCTCTCTTTTTTTAAGCGAGGTCAGTTACACTACAATTTAAGTATACAATACTTTTGTATGTAGTCGCTGTATTTGACTGCATTTTTTTTCTTTTCATTTCATGGGTTTAAAAAAAATTGCAAACGCAATATTATATTTGCTAAAATTTAACAGGGTAAATAATAAAAAAAATTAATATTTAGTTAAACAGAGCTGAAGATGCAGTTTTTATAAATGCATTATGACGATTGTCAAATTTAGTCGGTTTTAGCTGTTCAGTTTGAACGCTTCTAAAATCTGTAATACAATTAATTTGACAGACTTTAAATTGATTAGAATTAGTCCGACTTTTATCGAAATAAAAATCGGATGAAATTCTCCGTTTTCATCTAATTCGATTTCATTTCGATAAAAGTTAGATCGTGTAAATGGAGACATATGCATGCTAACGATCAAATCGAAAAAAAAAGTATTAAAAAGACAATGAATTTGACAATCCGACTCCCTCCGATAGTATATATGAAAATGAGTATGTTGAGATTTATTAACTGCAGATTATTTAAGGGTAATTTTTTAACCGTTTTTTTTTCTCCAAATGATGTTACGGGTAACTCGCAGCATGTGTCTGGCATATAATATGTTTGTTGACAAGGTGAAAAATATTGCATTTAAAATTTCTGCCTAATATTTTTAATATCTTAAAATTGCATCAATATTTGGTTACGTAAATGAACGACAGGGGTCTGAGAGAGAATGCTTATCCGAAATAACATTAATGAATAGCAATAAAAACATCTATATTCAAGGTATACAAAATAAATTAGGATATGATATGGTCACGTTATGCGCAGACCGGAAATGCAGATTAAATGCAGAGAGTGTGACGATATGTAAGACAGATGCATGTGGTAAAATAAATTTTAAGAGCAAAGGTCTACCCTGAATAATGAATATTTGGCAAGGTAGAAGAAAGAGAAGCTGATCTATTCATATTTTCTAAAATTTTGGTTCATAGTTTTAATCATAAATGTATTCCGTAAATCACAATTTTTATTACGATATAAAATAATAAACAAATATGTTTTACTGATTCATCACCCTATTATCAAAATTACATGCTAAAAATAAATTAATGTGACTTTAAATGGAATTGGTCACATTCTGTTGTTATATGAAAAAATAAACAGAGAACAAAAAAAAATATCGTTTTTTTGAAGCGTCCAACCAACCAAATGGTCAATGGCCTCATTCAAGGACGGAAAATAAAAAAAAAAAATTCGCGAAAGATTTTAAATTGAAAAAAGAAGCCGCTTTATTTCTGATTGTAAGATCGTAAAGAGGTCTTAACTTTATGTTATATTTTTTTGTTATAGTTTTTCTTATTTTCGTTGTTAATTTTTTTTTTTACGTTAATTTGTTTAGTTTTCACCAATAAAAGAAAAAGAAAATTGGAAACAGAAAATTACAATTTATTTCAATTGAATAAATGCAATTTTTAGATGTCAATGAAAGCTTAGAAGTGGTCAACTATAAACATTCATAGGTTGATCAAGTTATATACTTAGCAACAAATCGCAGTCCATCGGAAGCGTGTGGTTGCGGCCAAAGTTATTGATTCTGTCGTTGTATGTAAAATTGATGGTATAAACATGTCACCAGCTAATTAGGTGACATTCTCCTGGATTATTATTGGTAATTTCTAATTATTTGGTCTTTAGAACTTCCAACAACTATATATTCCACATACCACCCTTTGTGCCCTTGTAGCGTAAAAATTAAGATAATCGAAGTTTAATTTTATAAAGAGATAAAATATGGAAGTATCAAGATGACATCACTGTACTTTTGGAGTGATAAGGGATAATGAGAAATGATATCAATTTGTCGCTATCTTTTTTTATTTCTTTTTTAAATTACATATTACGTACAGAAGTAAAGGTTTCAGAAATTAGCGTGAGACCACTCACACTAATACTTATATGGTCTCACGGTAATATGTTTCAAATACTATTTAAATGACACACTTATTTTGCTTCAGGTTAAAAGAAACATTTTCTATATCCTGAAGCAAAAAAAGGGATAACCTTAAATTTTATAGAACTACTATAATTGCTTACAGTTTCAGCTCACCTGATACTAAAGCAAAATTACGCACTATAACGGCGATAAACAGCACATACACAATTTTATATTTCTGTGTCAGGAGAATATGATTATTAGAACGTCTTTTTCGGACTGAAATTAAAATATCTTCTGAACGCCTGAATATAGAAGTTTCGTTTTAAATATTTAAAAGTAGATATTAGTAGTGACTAAATTTTAAAGACCCAGTAACTTTTATTATCAATCAATAATTGTACATAATTACTGTTCGTTGACATCGATTTTGATTATAGTCTACAATACCTTACTGTATTTATTTAATATATTTAATATATGTTTATATATGAGAGTATAGAACGATATTTTACGCATTACCTTCGTCTTGCAAGTGTGTACCATTGACCATTAATACCATTTGTATGTAACTTTTATAAAGAATATACCGGCATTTATTTTCGTTGCAAGAAAACTAGTCATTCGTCTAACTTACCAAACCATCAGCAAATAATCTGAACTATGAACGACAACACTTTTTCTCATCGTTCATACACAATAATTTTGTCCTATACGATTTATATAAAAACAATAAGAAATAAACATAATGAGTAATTTATGTTGCATCAAATAATAATAATAGTAATAATGGTTCTATATATACAGTACGTTGCACAAAACTGCAGTAAACTATTAACAGCAGCGACATATATCATTATACCGGCAAGTATATCCAAAATTAGAAACCATCTTTATTATATTATGAATACGAAAAAGTATTATTTTTTAAAATTTTTTTTTTTCAAAATATGTACTTGCTTTTGTACCTTTTTTTGTTGCGGTTTTTTTGGTACCTATCTAAAACTTGTTTTAATGCAGAAAACAGCTTTTCTTCATTGAGATTAAACGGATGTGACGAACCATGATAAATACAACAAGAAATTGATGATAAATGTATTAATAATATTGAAAAGGAATGAAGAAAAAATAAATCCATCAAAGTTTTTAAAATGTAATATGAGATGGATTAATTTTAAATGGAAACGAATCTTCAAGTACACAGACTGGTACTGATTTTTTTTATACTATCCCTGGTGGGCCCAAAATAAAAATGGAGACTAATAAATTATTTAAACTAATTTGAAACCTTTGCATAACTTAAATGTCATATCATAATTGTTATCATCATTATCTTCAGTCTATTTGGGGCTATTTAGGATACATTACTTAATTTTCTACCTACACCCAGTATCACTCGTAACTTAATCATACATTTTTCTAACTCCAAAAAACTCATATATTTCCATACAATTCATGTCTTGTTTCTCATCCAAATGCCTTGAAATTACTGAAATAGTGCTTAAAAGACATAAACTCAGAGAAAACAAAATCGAAATCAAAAATGCCAAATATCTTTACAAAAAACTGAAAGACTGAAGTGTAGTCATTAATTAGAATGCAAATTACTACTAGGTAATTCTAGAGAATTATGTACATGCTCTACTGAATTATTCAAACATTTGATATTCTATTGTATTATATTCTCACATAAGTCCCATCGACTCACTCGCTGAACCATCAACGCGATGCTAATAACTGAACAAGGGATATTATTCCATTTATAAAGAAAATTAACCGATATTTCGAACGAAAACTAGAAGTCACACAAAATCAATCTGTTAACTTAATATATTTATATATATGTATATCTAGGTAAGAGTCATGATGATCGAAGAAATTAATAACGTATTTCCCTGTTTCACACATGAAAACACTTTAGCTGGCATCAAATTGATGAATTCATATCTTTGAACACTTACGAGTAAATAAATCGATTGAAATTCAAATACTTTATCAATGTAATTTGAGATAATTAAGATGATTATATTAAGTAGCATTCAATATTTTCATTTTCCAACAGGGTATATCAGGACGAAGAAAGGTACAAAAACAATGGTTTTGCTAGTCTCTGTATTTAAATAGAAGTTATAGTAGTGTTTATTTGTAAGTGAACTATAGAATTAAATGAAAATAATGTATGAATATGATAGATGAAAAATTGCTATAAATATTTTTATTATATAACAGATTGTATCCCACATTCACTATCGTCAATCCAAGTTCATAGAAGCATGTTTTTTTTTTACTTTAAATTTATGAGCACTTGAAACAACCTTTGCTTACTTTAGAAAATCCTTTTAGAACTTTGTGTTCTATACTCGTAATTATTACTAGCGTAATGTACTATATGTAGCAAAGCTATTTTATTATTTGGATAATTCTCATTGAGTTTTCCGCATTTAATTTTAAAAATTACGTATGTAAAAAGTGCAAATAAAAAATAAAGCATAAAATTAACATCATTATATAAGTGCCCTTAGTTTTCATAGATTTTTCTAATTGTTTGATCCGTTATTTTAATTTTCCTTCAACAGTATGAAAAGCATCTGCTTCTATACTATAATATATTTTTTTAATAAAAATTCATTTTGGGTTTTTTCCCTTTAAGTTAAATCATATTTTACAAAGTTTCAAATTTAATTAATTAGAAGCAAATATTTATAAAAGTATAGGTTCTTCACCAAAATCATGATTAAAAATTATGCAAAAGTTGGAATGCATGAGTTTCATGCAATATTAACATTGCTATTCAATGTATAATAAATAATATGAAACTCTTCCATTACATTGAATAGCAATGTGATTATTACATCAGAAGCAATGTGATTATAAAAGCAAATACACAAAAACTATAATAGCTAAGCAAATTTTGTAATTGCGATATTATCTCGTACCCCGCTGGTGGGCTTACGGATTGATTTATAAACGTGTTCTCTTCGCTTAACCTGTGAGATTCGATAAACAAATATAAACTCTAATCAACTCTTTCCTAAAAAAGATGTATGATAATGTCGAATCAATGGCTAAATGAGTTAATTAGATATATGTCATCATTCAGTAGTATTCAGAACTTACCATATATTACCGAGGCTAGTAATAATGTAATAATTTTTCAAATGAATTAAAACTTCGAGCAATAAAATGACTGAAGTGAAAGTTCTGTTAAATGTTTTTCAACAGACTATCTCAATGCAACAATTTTACGTACATAACGAATACAATTTGAAAATGAATTTTAAATTCAAATCAAATGCATGCGCATTTATTATTGAATTATTAACTAAAGGTTCCATCTATGTACTTGTAGCATTATTTTTTTTGTCGTATATTCGAATCATACATTCCACAAATTGAATGCATTGCAGGAGGTACAAAATTGAATGTTTAAATTCTATTTCATATTTCAATATAAATGCGGTTTGAAGGAGCAATGGATGGCACAAAAAATTACTCAAGAATACTACAGTGTTGAATAATTGTTAATTGATAGATGTGTTGTTAATCTAAAATGAGATGCAACAAAAATTGATAGATGGAAACCAAAAACTACATTAAAATGCTGCTGAATAGTACCGTATTTTGATTTGATGATCGATTAATAGTCAAATTGTCGTAAAACGGTTACTTGGGAAAATGTATGAGAATTTATTAATATTATTGTGTCCAATAGGATCGGTTCAGTTTTAGACACGAATATCCGAAATAAACACATATGTATATTTAGACTTTCTCTATCTCTTGCAATAACTAGATAAATCAATCATATATAAAGAAATATTTATTGAAAATGGACAGTAGAGAGATCGTAATTTGATGTAGACAATACTTTAAATTTGGAATTGTTTTGGACTGGCTTTACGATATAGGTAAACCTTGAACCTCTCATCATATTAGATGAGTTTACTTAAACATTTTAAAGCATACATGATATTTGATCTAAAAAATTGTACATTCAAAGAGGAGCCGGCAAGAGTCTGTTGCCAATACTTATAATAAAGAAATGTAAATATATTATCCAGAGAGCATGTACAATGGCAATTATACGAGTACGTACAATACCACACGTTTATTATTAAGGTTCGAGACGGATAAACAAAATCTATCTTTTACTTGTATATTATAATATATTATATATTTTATTATATTATATTATTAATATTATATTATTAATATTATATTATTAATATTATATTATAGATAACTGATAGACAAATTTTTTTTTAAATTTTCAAATATATTTGAAATCAAATAATGCTGTGTTTTTTTTTTAATTTCAATGTTACTATACATGAAATTTTAACCAATGAGATCATCGGTATAAATTGTACGGACGATTTAAAATATAAAAATAAATTTCTGTCAAAAGTGGACCTTCTTCATAACATAAAGTAACACGAGAAAAATAATTGAGATGGAAATATCAAAACAGACACTTAAGGAAGAAATTAATGGTTAATAATATTAGTTATTTAATTAATTAAACTATCATAATGGATTTTATCAAAATTTAGACATATTTTCAATTTTATATTTAATGCCGGCAAACAATAAAACAAATGATGGCTTGGTATAGGGACGCTAATTTCTTAAGACTTAATTGAAATTATAAATAATTATTTATTTTCTATAGAATTTAATGATTATTTGGTATTTATTAATAATAATTATAGTATTTATTTCTTTGTTATCTGTATAAATATATATATACAAATTTTTAATAAACATTTATGTATACATAATTTAATGAGGTTAAGTTTAACCTTGTATTGATATTTGATCATAATTTAGTATTATTCTTAACGACATGAATACATTAATTTTAGTGATATTAACTATTGTATCATCATAATTTTTGTTTTTAGTTATACTTAAAGATGCCGATTTATCATCAATGTCGTTTAAAAAAGTTCGCCTAATATTGGAGAAAAAACTTAGTTGTGAATTATTAAGTCGTAAATTAGAAATTGATCAATTAATTACGGATTACATTGATAATGAACGAAGTTCTGATGAAGAGAAAGAAGAAGATGAAGGCGGTAGTAATAATAAAACTAAAAATACTAATAAAAGGGTACGAACACCAAGTGCAAGTGACGATGATGATAGTGAATCAGAAGATGATGATAAAAAACCATCCAAAAAGAAAGTTAATAATTCTATGAAAAAATCGAAGAAAGTATCGAGTGAAGAAAGTGGATCCGATTCTGATAATAATAAACCACGAGCAACAAGAAAAGTTAAGAAACCAGCAACTGTCCGACGAAATAAAAAAACACGTGACGAAGATGATAATGGAAAAAATTCGAAGAAGAAATCTAAAAGAGTAATTAATTTTATTAAATTTTGCTTATATTCATAGTTATCAAAAAAAAAAATGTTGATATTTTATTGTATTATGGTGTGGTGTTTAGGGTGCTGGTAGTGGTTTCACACGTCCATATAAATTGTCACCAGATCTTGCAGCCATAATGGGAACCGATAGTTGTCCTCGTCATGAAGTTGTGAAAAAAGTTTGGTCCATGATAAAAGAAAGAAATTTATATGACCCAAAGAATAAACAGTATGCTATTTGTGATCCCGAATTGTTAACAGTCATTGGCATCAAACGATTTAGAACATTTGGCATGTTGAAACACTTAAAGAATCACTTTATTGATTAAGAATTATTGTCGTTTCTTTTAACAACTACCGATTTTATATTTAGTTTTGTTTTTTATATTAAAAAAAAAATATATTTGTTTTATCTTTTTCTTTTTCTTGACAATTTATGTTTCTGTTTAACCTGTTTTGGGTTTTTCGTTTGTAATAAAATATATAATTAAAGTATTGATAATAACACTTTGAAATAAAAATATGTAATTATAATTTAAGATACGAATAAGTTTTGTTTTCCTTTCGCTTTTCAGTTTAAATAGAAAAGAGAATAATCAAAATAAGTTTATATTTCTGTAAAATATATTTTTGACATTAAATTGATTTATTTCAAGCGATAAGATTGAGATTTTAAATTCAAATTTATAATTTAGGTAAAATGTGTTCTTGTAAACACTCAATATGAGTAATAAACTAAAGTTTAACTAGCGTTTAGACGATTTAAATGAAAAATTTATATTTTAAATAATGAACTTGTATATATTTTTTGGTTAGATTTATAGTTTTCATTTTTTAAAAGATAAAAAGATAGTCATAATGAATCTCAAGCTTCAGCTTCAGAATAATACTATTTTGGTTTATGTACACCTGATAATATGTGTTAGCAAATCATCACATTTCATCTGTTTAGGTAACGAAGCCAAATTTTCACATTCATAAATTGACGAATATACTCTCTATTTAAAATAAATATAAGTCTCACAGGCGAAAATTTAAACAAACCACATGTTTTCATGAACGAAAATCACCTGGTTAATCTAAAAAACTATTATATTATTTGTAGATTTAAAACACATGTTCAGTTTCAGAATAATTGTATTGGTTTATGCACTACTGATAACATATGTTATCAATTCATCACATTTCATTTTTGTTTTGAGATGCAAACAGGCAACGAAGCCCAATTTTCATATTGGTATCGGGAATTCAAGTAATTCAACAATTCCAGAATAACTATGTGTCATCACAGTAATAATTATATGATTTTACTGTAGAATTTATGTTTTATCAAGGGAAAAATTATGTGGTTACACATATTTATAACCGTCCGAAAGATATTTTCGATTTCAAACAAATTATACCGGCTTTGTAGTTATGCTCTCTTGATACAGATCATCAAAAAAGCACTATTTATTTTAATTGCATCACGAAAATTTAACTTTATACTGATATGTGTGTTTGCATGTATATATGTGCAGTCCATGAGTTTATTTTTGTAATCGTCCGATAGATATTTTCGATTTCAAACAGAAACTATACTATCTTATGTAGTTATGCTGTCCTGATACATGGATTCAAAATTATGAAAATTAACGCGTTGGGTGGAAACTCGTAATGTTTCCTGACGTAAATAGATAAATCATATTTTAGAACGTTTTTATTTACTTAATTACTTAACTTACTTAGGTAGCTTACTTAGATTTTTTTTAAGAACATTAGTGCTCTATGGCACCAAAATATTACACTCGAAAGATATGTTATCACAAGTTTAACGATCTATTATATTAAATTGATATATACACAGTTAGAAGTATGATAGTAATTCATGTCACCGAATGAATTGCGAATATATAATTTAATAAACTATTTTTTTATTACATAAATGAATTCGTTTACAATTAAATAATCATTCAACTTAACAATTCTTTAATGGTTTATTATATTCAATGTCAGTACAGTCATTACCTATGCTTATGTCAATGGGTATTGTTAAATTCACTTGAAGTTGTTTCTCATCACTACCAATTGAAGTTCCTCTTAAGTGTTTCAAATACATTTGAGGTTTTGGCACATTTGTATATCCATCATGATGTGTTTGATTTTGTTGCGATTTCTGGCCCCACATTTGTGTATGCATTTCATATTTCTGATAAGTAATTGTGGTCTGACATGAATGTGTCGCACATTTGCGAATATTAGCTAATTGAATGGCTTTACGTCTTAAATCCCATATATTTGATGTAAAGTTTTTATCAATATTATATGGTATTGGATGTAAATCAGTTTGAACATTTACATCGCATTTTACCGAATTAAATTGCACCTCAGACTCTTTTCTATGATTGATTTTTATTTCATGTTCTTTTACATCATCCAAAATATTAAAGAAAATTATTAACTGCGGTTTCTGTTGACATATTTTCATAATATTGAGTATTGTGCTGAAAAATTCATTTTAAAAACATCAATGAGTAGAAAATAATCTTATAAAACTAACTTACTTATCTGGATCGTTCATAAAATTTCCAGCAAATTTTTTACTATAAAATGCATAATTTTTCTTTCCATAATTGCAAATTCCTACCGATGTATCTCCAGGTAACAAAAAACCATTGCTTTCGGAAATACTCCATGTACAAAATCCATCAAATTCAATCTGTGAAATTTGTAAGATAGATGAGAAGCACGTAATATCAAAATAACTACTTATAAAATATAGAGTTTGATTATTGATCAAAATTATAGCTCAACAACGGGCCACGGCACATATATTAATAAAGAGAATTCATCAGATTGGTCATATCTTCCATTCAACAATTATCAAATGATTAATAAGAGCAGGGTGAAATCATAGGCGTCGTTTGATTCTGATTGTCTCGATGGCATCGCTTCTAATAGTTTTCAACTTGATGCAGCTGTTTCTCAAGATTTCGTGTTATCTCCTACACTTTTTTTTATTTTCTTTAATGACCTCTTATCACTAACTACGAGTCTAATTTACAGCTACACATCATACTTACTATTTCGACAAAAGGCCATCCGGGGTCATGGTCAGATTGATGATATGGATAATACTCTAAATAACGATTTAAATTAAATTTCTGATTGAGAACGAAGAAATGTCGTATTATTCATTGCGAATAATACGCAGTTCTGTCTTTTATCACATAAGCCAAACACTCTGGATCCAATTATATAATTTGATGATGATTTTCAATGCAATTTTTTGGGCTTTGATTTTTTCGGAATGCAAATCAATTTAAAACTACTATGGAATGATCGCATCTGGTCTGTGGTCAAACTGCGGCCAAAGGCCATGGTTTTCTGCGTCGTTGTAACAAATATTTTAATCTCAAACAAATTTCTATTATATATGAAGCATATATGACCTGTAATGAGCTGCTGAGATTGCCAGCATTATGCCAAATACTCTGGTGTGTAGCATTGTGATTGGTGACACCAATAAACAATGACAAATACACAAAGCAACTTAATTGCAAAATATAAAAAAATTTGATTGACTGTGGAACATTAAAATAAGACTGTAATGTGCAGATAATTTAGCATCTCACTTGGGGCATTTCCGGCAAGATTAGAAGAATTTTGCTAAGGCATTAGAACAAAATGGTGAAGATGTTCTTGGTTTCATCCATTTAAGATAGTAAGGAATGGATCAATGATGACACATGAAATTTAATAATGAGACGAAAAAACACAGCGTATTGTTAATTAGATAAAGAGGTTGCATGCGATAGGAAAATCGAATGCTGGTTCGTTGCTCAACGTTCAGCTAAAAAAATGGTTTCGCAGAAAGCATTGTAATATATTTGATATGCATTCAGATATTAATCACGAATGCATTTATGTATTTTCGGTGGCCTTCTTAACTTATCAATTTTTTGTTTGACTTTTGTAACAATAACATATTGATTTACTATAATTGATTTCAATCAACGTTTATGAACAGAAATACACATTTAACTTCATAACATATTATTACTCTTTTGATTTCAAACTTTGTTACAACAGTCGTCGTACACCAAAATATAAATAATGAATCGCTTGTTTACATTACATCTCAAATAACAGTGGTATTTGCTTATATGAAAATAAACGACACCAAAGAATAAAATTCTGTTTGCATAATGTTTTCTTTTGTAGTTTACTTACCAAGAATAAAATGTATATTATTAATTTATAGATATATTATATATAACAAACCTTCATATTATTAGAATAATTTAATATCCTAAATTTATCATCATTTGAAATAATTTTTTGGTCCTTAACAACATTATCATTACAATCATCCTCAATTTCACCAATTATAGAATATGCTAGGTCTTCCCATTCCAACAGTTCACCAATTGTTTGCATAATATATTCATTCACCATATTCATTTCAGACAGTACATAAATGAAATCTTGTAATTGTAACCATAATTTAGATAGATATGCAAATTTTGGCTAAAATTAATTAAATTAGAGTTAAGGAAATAAATAAAATATGGTTCTGTGAACAAAAAGAGAGTTCCAAAAAGTTCATTCAAAAGCACTGTAAAAACTTAACGTATTTGTGTTATTTCGCAACAAAGTTTCCTTTCAGCTTAACGTCTAGCACACAAAGTTCCTTTTAAAATTGCCAAACAATAATTTTTTTCGAAAACTTTAAAACATGGGCGTTTATTAACTATTTTTTAAATTTGAGAAATAATATATAAGTTAAGCGTTCTGCTAACCAAAGCATTTAAGGCTTTTTATTACGTACAACATATTGTTTCACAGAACAATAAACTCAGTGTTACACATGAGCAAGGACATACATTTTTAGTAACTGATGTACATGGGTTTTAAGTATAAATTGACGGCATTTTAATACAATTTTTTCACTACAATTATGTTTAAAATTAATTAACTTAATTAATTATTTAATTTTTTATTACATTTATTGTTATTGTGTGTCTTTGCTAATGTAAGCAGGCTGCTCTATTCATTATCATCATTTCCACAATTAGTGGTGGGAGCATTATGAATCAACAAACAACCGCCATTGTGCACGATCTCATGTCATTAGTACTAGATAATTTACTGACGGCCATCTCAGTGTATGCTAAATATTTCCAGATATGCCAGTATCCATAAATTGTCCTTTGGTAGTGAATTGACCATAAAATTTCAAGTATACGCCCGAGGCACCTATTGACGAAAATTATTTTTTGACACAATATGTCACCACCTTTCAATTTTCGTAGCCATACAATAAACATTCAGTTTTAAAAATGCACACATTTAGATTTTGTTAAATTTGCGAAGATCGATATAATCTATTCAACATACCAACGATTTACCGAACCTTCAGTATGCAAAATTGTAAATGTATTTCAGCGCATCGATCATCAAAAAACTTATAAGTGTTCTATACTTCATTTGTTTTGTAATATATATAACATTCTTAATTAGTTTCATCTGTAAAAACTAGATCAACTTATTATAGCTGTATTTGACAAGTTGTTCCAATTTCACTCTCATGGTCCAAAGTCTAAGTCAGTTTATAAGATACATTTTGTCAGCAAAGTCGAGAAAATTTAATTTATTTATATCTAAAATCTGTCTTCTAATCGAATATCTGCTTCAAATGATCTTTTTTGTGCACAATAGTATTAATTCAGTTTTTTTTTTATCATTTTTAGCATTGTGATGCCATGCACTCGTGTCGTGAGCTTTACTTTACGTGATGTTATGCAAATTTGAATACACCATTACTTGATATCTCGGAATCGTTTTGTAGCCGGTCTCCAGTTAATTGGAATTCGAACAACTTGAACTTTGAGCCTATTTCAGAACCTCGTGAACTTACTCAGTTTATCTTTCTATTTGCTGAATCTCATTTGAGATGAACAAACTGTCCCTAGATTTTATAGGTTTCATCTACAATGAACTTAAATAATTTTACGATTATTGTATTCAAAAATAAGTTATCGGTTGATAACAGTGGCGCGCATCATTCTAATTATTTTTATAAAAAGTCAACTTGTTCTCTTGGTCATCCATTTTCGTGAAAATATGCAAGAATCTAAATACTTGTAATATTTAATAAGTTCTAGACTGCATTATACTTAAACTGTGTAACATTACTAGAGGCTGCTCTGTGAATCAATATAGACAAAATTCAGAAAAATAAAAAATAAAGTGAGGCATGATGACATGATTATAAGTATTATTACATGGTTCGCAGTTAACAACGTGCAGGTTCGCACAGTATTTACAGTTTTTACATGAACTTTTGAAGCTCCCATCAATCAAACCATTATTTAGTTTTTATTTGTACTAACAAATATTTTTTCTGACGAAATTGCTGTCCGATACTTAACATTTTCATGTATAGAATTTAATTGATTTCTAAATAATTTTAATTTCTTATCGATACCAGTTTTAAGTGTGACCAAATTGGTGAAAACCAAATATCGTAAATATTGTTCAACTTGTCGATACATTATTAAAATATTAATAAATTCATCATTATGACAAAACTCATTAGAATATTTTGATTGATGATGGGTTTCCTTAAAGTCATATTTCATCAATGTAAAATATCTATGAAGTGTTGCTGTAAGAGGATTTAATCGATTTTCAACTTCCTTTAATGAATTATTTAAATCAGTCTTTGTAGTTGCGTATCCCTTCTGAATAATTTGTTCCACTAAAAGAAAATATTATACATTATATAAATACATAAGTTTATAGATCAAACAAAAAAAATAATAGATAAAATTATAAGTCTTATGAATGACATGTTCTACATAATAAAACGAACAATTTGACCTATCTGCCTAAATATTTTGAAAATTTTCACGTATCTCTTCGCCCAAACTACCCGCTCATATACAACATTTTAGCAAATTGTTATTCAGCATATAATTTTATTTAGAAAAGAAAATTCATACAATTATCCTGAATACTAAAATATTTTACATTCCATAATCGTTTTGCAGATTTTCTATACCTCTCTACACGTAATTGACGAATTGAAAATAGAAAGGTAGGTACTTACGGTCGAATTTTTCAATATTAATCAAAAACCTATAATTTTCAAATTCTACAATAGTCAAATTGAACTATGTAAATATATGAGAGAAGGTACATATGACACCTTTGCCGATTCACTATACATTCGATAAGGGGTGGATAACGCGATGGATAACGATGGTGTTTAAAATGTACAGACTCCAGATATATCAAAGAAGCAACATATGTAATATAATTTCACGAGATCTGTGTCATGCAATCAAATCACAAAATGTCTCTTCCGGAAATTCAAATTACATAGACGATCTTAAGATGTTTACCTACCCCAAATTCTGAATTAATTAAAACTCACATTTATAGTCTTTTTATGTATAATATTGTCGTAATATTTAACCTATAACACAGATTTGAATTCTAAAACACGTATCTTTATGGTTCATCCGTGGTTACTTAATATAAACCAATTTTAGGGCAATAATTGTGGTTTTTTTTCTTCCCTTAATCAAATACTATAAATAAAAAATTCGCAAATCATTAATCGCATAAAATTGGCTAAAATGTATAACGGCACAAGAAGAATTTGTTGTTCATTTAGCTGAAGGGTCGAATAATTGAAAAAGTAAAATTATACATCCCTTATATACAAGGATATGTATATATATATATATATATATCCTTAGTATTACAATAAAATATAATGTTTTTATATACCCTACACTTTATTACATTCTATAAAACAAAACAATAAGAAAAAAAAATATATACTCAAAAATACTTACAATCAACAATACCTTCACAACATTTGCCCGCATCTTTATTAAATACGCGTATTCCACAAACTATGCTATTCAAACTGAGAAGCATTTCCAAGCGATCAGCCTTTCTTAATCCAATAAATGATGTTAAATCGTTATTTGACATTACACTCTTCAGAGCATCAGACGTTTCTTGTATTACCTAATTTAGATTTACATAACGTTAAAAATATGCTAATCGTTGGATTTATTAATGTAAAGTGAAATACGAATATCTATCCCATATCATCGCATAATCTTCAACATTGATGGACATGAGAGCATAAACCGTTTAAGAAGAACCGCAACTATCAGCGATATATGGTCAACATTTTCACTTCATTTAATGTCCAATCACTGGTATAAACCTACGTTCATTCGTCACGTAAATTTTAATTTACGTCTAAGTTGACATGTTTTCTATTATCGTAATACTTTGCGAATATTAAAAGAAAGTTGATCGTTATTACTCATATAATTTACACTCATAACAAACTCCCAAAAAAATACAATATTATATGAGTAAAATTTTACAGCAGCGTTACCCAATAAACCAGCTGCACATTGTGATCGGTTTTCCAGAGAAATATAAATTTCACCAGAGAATATAGTTCTTTACGCCTTTTTCCTTCAACCAGGCCTTGCTGAATATTCCTAAGTCAGCTTCGAAAATTTCTTTTATTTTTCGTGCAGTATACGTAAGTCAATGGTTCTAGTTGCAGTCACACAGCTGCCAAAGTTGGGATTGAATGTTTGTTCCTGATTTAACGCGCATCCATTCTGAACCTTTAATGCATTTTTGGCGTGTAAAGATTCATGTATAGTATGAAGTTCTCAATGGCCACAACGCGGATCTATTTCAAGCACTTGGTCAGGATTTTAATCCACGCACGTGGTAAAATCAGACTAACACTGGTTTCATACTTATCATTTTTTATTGAACAAATGAAGTAAAAAAAATTTTTTATTATTTGGTTGATCGACTTACTATTTCATTATTTGGATCTCCAATTGAATTTTTTATTATAAGATGAATAATAATTTGTTTAAATAATGTCTCACGTTCACTACTACTATGTCTTTCAATTTTACATTCTAAAATTTCATTTGTTAAAATATCAGTTTTCAATTTCATTTGATTTTGTTGAATTTTTATAATCTGTTCCGTACAAATTGGATGTTCCATGAAAAAAATTTGTATTTTCAGTGTATTTATAAATGTTGATGAGGGTTCTATTTAAGGATCATTTTTTTTTTTTTTCAATTAAATTAATTTGTACAAAACATAAAGATTTTATAAAAATTCGGATTAATTTCAGCTTACCCGTAAATAGTTCAATACATATATTTAGAAATTTTTCAATTCTTATTCGATCAATTGATGGATACTCACTGAATTCTATGCCATTTATAGGATTTAATGCAAATAAATTAATTACTAATAATAGCAATTTATCATCGATTAATATTTTTTGTTTAGCACATTCTCGACTAATTTCATTGGCTATATTTTTAATCAGATTATTTGTATTGTCTACAAAATCTTGAATCCTTGGTAATTCTTGAGCCTTCATCATTATCACAATTAACCTTTAGCGAAAACAATTTTTAATTTACGTAATCCTTTGATTAGTCTGAAAATAAACAAATAAAATTGTTGCTATGTATTTCGTTTTATATAAATAGGGAAGGGTGTTGCTATGAAGAAATTGAATTTCTTTTTAGTATATTCAACAGCTATATTATAACACTATGAAATTAGAAACCGATTATTTTACATAGTTTAGATTCTTATTTGTAGTTACTAATTTATAAAACTTGCTTTTTGTCAACAACTGTAGGCGATCACATTGCGATATAATTCATCTCAACAATAACGATATTAAGTTGCCATTGCTAACATTCAAGTAACATCAAACGTCTACAAAAACAACACAACCATAAATTTAATATCGATTTATAATTTTGGAATATATTAATTAAATTAGTAGTTAGAAGTTACCTTACATTGTTTGAATTCAAGAATGTCGTGATAAGGCCACCTAAAACTATGGAGAGCTTCGTTTAAAATTCAAATAAATTAAATATTAAATAAAAAGGCGTAAGATTTGTGTTTTCGAGAATAAATAAGAATAGAATAAAAAAGGTTATATAATCTTTATTAGTTACTTGATAGTCATTTAGCAATGAAATTACAATTAATGGCGTTGAATAAAATTGTCAACCGAAGTAAGTGGAATTGGATCAGTCATACAGATGACCTGTCGGATGCTATTGCAAAATGCGGGAAATCTTCAAGGGACTAGAAGAGCTGTCGTCCTAAAACAACTGCACGAAGAACCATAATTAAGGAGAGTAGTAGCAGTGAAAGGGGATGGGGTGAAGTGAATATACTGGCATTAATCGCACACATAGAGTTAAGTTGGTAATGATGATGATGAGTCCCTTATTAGTTTCAAATTAACATCTACATCTAATACAATTTTATAGGAAATATTTCTTTAAAAAAAACTACTATCTTGAGAATGTACATCACTAGTTGCCTTCAGAAATTATGCTAACTAACAATTGTTATTTGTAGTTTAGATTCCAAGGTATTTCTTATAATATTTTGATTTGCTGATTAATTACCGTACTGATGATTTTCAACAAAACATTCAATTTTGAATGTTTCGTAAATTTTTGAATTGAGAACATCTATTATATTATACGATATTATTGTTAAAATATTATGACAAGTATAATATCCGGTACTAAGGAATTCAGTTATTATATAAACAAGTTGTAGCATTTATAGCAATTAATCATTTTTGATATACTTACACTCTATAATCTTCTTAACCCAAATTGTATAATATTTTCCATTCATTCACTATTATACTAGTAGCACGGTTGCTGGAATACTACAATTAAGATTATACTCGTAGCTGGGATATTTATGTACTATTGTCGGTATATATGTACTGATATACACTATGTGTGTGAATTAAAAAAGTATCAATTACAATTCACGAAATAAGTGTAAACAGTACGACATTTGCTAAAAGCGTATTCAGTCTTGAAATTAATATATATTTTCTGAAATACTAGGAGAACAGAAGTGTTGTGATGATTAAAACATAATGTATGCATAAAAAATAGTATAAATAAAAACTATGCGGTATAAAATACTGCAAAGATATAAAACCATTTCGAAATGCAGAGAATGAAAATGTAAAATAAATTGTATTATTTATTAATAGGAGAATAGGTTAAAAGATTAAATCAATACTAAAAGCATTCCTGGTAAAGAGTAAAGCAATATGCCTTAAAACTATTCCGAAATTTAAGAAGAAATGAACTGTTATTTAAGGGTAGAAATATATTATTTACATAGCAATATAAAATATAATTCAAAGTATGCGGTGTAGTTTGTATGAAATAAAATATTGTATAAAAACATAGAATAACTAAGCAAAGTCTTTATGAATATTTTAATGTCAATATAAATAAATTCTAATTTTATTCTGTAATACCAGAAGTATAGAATTTTTTAGAAGTTGTCTTGTAAATACTAAAAATAAAATGTATGCGGCTACTGAAAATGAAAATTAAACATAGCCGGAACGGTTAGAAATAAAATAACCATTTTTTTACTACCGGCATAAATCTAATTTCGTTTCTCTTAGAAAATATTAAAAATCAATAGTGCTCGTATGCATATTGAATAGTCTAAATTCAAAATTTGACATTAATGTCGATATAGTAATAATAAAAAGGTTGTTGTATAAAAAATAGTCAAACACAAATAATGCGATCTACAAAACACAAATAAAGTAAATGTTTTGTCCGAAACACCAGGAGAACAGAATTATTAAGAAATGTAACACTTAAATGTGTGCTGTGCATATTTACCCTATTAAAATTTAGCATTTTCGAAATACTCAAAAATTATCAAAAAATTAAATTACAACAAAATATGAGTCTTACTTCATTAGGGAACCAAATCAGATTTAGTGAAAGTTCGTGAATTACCAGAAAATAAAATAACATAACAAAATCGAATTCCAACCAAATTTAATGTCTTCCATCTGTACCGTAAATATTTTTAAAACAATCGTTTGTAGTGATCTGAAAAAAGAAGCCAAATTCTATAAGTGTTTTAATAAAATTATCATTTAAACTAATAAGAAATTGTTTAAATTACTGTGAAATACATGGATCTAATGATAAAAAACTCAAAAGTAGTTTAATTCGACAATCTAAAATACATATAGTATCATCAAAAAGTGTTTAAGTTATGTTTAAGAACTTTATGTCGAAACGGGTTAGAATATTAATTGACGGAATCAATAATTCGGCGTTTAGCAGATGGTTATAACACTGATTGTCGAACGTTCTGATAATTCTCATGAAATAATAACAGAACTTTCTTGAAACGAAATTATGTTGCAAATATTAAACACGTTTATTAAGAGAGTAACTAAGTATATTTCTTTTTCTTATATACTTTCAAATTAACAGACTATTGACCTTTACATTTTCCACTAAAAAGTTGTGGAATAAATCATATAAAACAGTGTACGAATTTCTGATCAAATTACACTTGTTTTATATATCAGATTCTTCTCATTATCCCCATAGTGTAATGCGATCAACTGAATAAATTATATGATATCCGCAATACTATCTAAAGTTCTATATCATATTGGAAAATAGATTAACTTGGACACAGTTATAGGTAGAAAGAATCAAAAAATTAGATTTTATTATTGGATTAGTATCATGGGCAAAATTGTCTTATATTCTGGGATTCAATGTGTGTTTGATTTGGTAATATAGATAAATATCACCCATATATAACTGATAGAAAATAAGTTTATTTGTAAAAATTGTCGATATTTCCGGTAAAACTTGTCAAAACTTCTACAACTCAATCAAGAATTTTAAAATTCTACTTTATTAATCTTATTATTGGAAATGGTATTGAATCGATTATTACCATTTCCTAGCACCTTTCAACAAATACGTACATCAATATTCAATCAGAAATTTTATTTGTATTTAAATTAGTTATATATTTTTTCTTATTTTGTACTTTTACGGTCTTTCTTGTACAACAAATATAAACCTTTTTTTTATTGCTTTTATTTCACTGTTCAATTCTTGAGAATTTCCTTCAGAAGGTAATTTTTAGACCCTGGGAACGAAGTTCCAAGGGTCTATTGCATTTGATTCCGTTCATGTAACGCCAAGAAATAAACATCTCAGAAAAAA
>JANSTX010034743.1:2351-13643 GCA_027564355.1 Penthetria funebris | reverse complement strand
CAAAAACATACGACTACTACTATTGTAGAGAAAAAACTTATCATACATGTTTAGCAAAGCCTAGAGAATGTGTATAGGTTTGCCATTCAGAAAAAGTAGCATGTACACTAAAGAGTTTTTCAGTCGACAGAACTTTTACGTAGAGTTTGAGAAGAGCGCTTATGTAGAGCTAGAGTGGTTGTATACACTGCTCTACGCGTAAGTTTTCTCTATCTCTACAAAAAAAAAATCTATAGTGGATACTAGGCTTAATATTGTACATTAGAGAGATATTTGACGAATGATCAATGTGAAACATACTCAATTTAAGTTACAGCGTGTTATTTATTTACTTGATCTTTTAATGTTAATAAATATAATACATGTAGTTTATACAATACTAACATGTACCAGATAGATATTTTATAGTTGTTTTTTAAAAATTTAACAGTCTAATATACGAAATCACAGTATATTACTATTTCATATTATGTGATCATGGTAGAAAATATATTTTTGAGTTATTTAAATATCAAATCTTGTTTGGCAATTTGATGAATAAATATATCACCAACAAACTAAATAACGATCATAACAACTCATCATACATAATTATTGAAATCTACACATTTCACAGCATATATTAAACTAATAGAGTTTTACGGTTGACATTTGATATTTAAACTAACATAACGTAATGATCTGTCCACGCCAAATGTGCGTCCATTATATCGTACATACAGATAATATAGAACTGTAGATTAGAAATACAAATGTTTACCAAACAAATCGAAAAAGCAGCTGTATATTCGAAAATTTTTTCAATACGAAATGTGATACGCATATGGATTTAGATAATATGTCATAAGAATAAATTCTTTTATATGATAATTGAGTTTAAAAATAGCCGTATAAGCATGAGGTAAATAAATATAAACATTTATCCTGGTCCTGTAAAATGTTAAATTTGTGCATACATTATTTTGGTATTATTACATTTTGTTCATTATAATTTAATAACCAGTAATATTACTCTTGAACAACATACATAAATCTCTTGTTAAAATGGAATGAAACAAAAAAAAAAAAAATACTTTTTTTTTCTTGTTGCTTGCATACAAAAAATGTATAAGCATTAACTTTTTTTTCCACACAAGTATTGAAAATATAAATTGTATATTGAATATAAATTCGGCGGTCGTGTTTCGCATTATATTTGAAAGTCATTGTAATTACTATTTATATATATGTTCTATATAATCTGCATGCAAAGATAAAAAAGAAAAGAAATACCTGGTGTTGGTTTAATAATCTTAAAAGGTAAATTAATTCCAGATGTAGAATCAGCATCAGGAACTAAAAATTTTTTTAAATTTTCTTCATAATCATTCTAGAAAAATTTAGTTTTTAGGTTATTGTTCAAGCAATAGATTCATTATGAAAAAAACAAACTTACCTTAACAAAACGCATATTATTTTCAAATACTGAACTATCCAGATCGAGAAAATTTTCTTGTTGATTTACTCTCTCCATTATTATTAATAAAAATTTAACTGGAATTTATTTACAAACAATAAACTATAATCACTATAACTACACTTTTTGCATAAGCGCTCAAAAACGAATAATGGCCGCTTGAATGTACTTCGTCGAATGACAATACCGTAAAATTATTCGATTTATGCGCGATGTTAAAGTACCAGTACTGCTTGAATAATTTTGTTACCATATACACACTTGAAAAATTATTTAACGATTGTTTTATCATCCATGTTTATATCTATATACTAAAAAATATAAAACGATATTATATATATGTATATATATATATATATATATATATATATATCAAAATAAATAAATCAAACTTTAATGTTGGTATTGTAATTCCATATTTGTATAGAAAAATAAATATAAAATATTTCATCAATTTTAAATTCACAATGATATTTCAATAATCTGGTACAATTTGCAGATTACATCATAATAATTTTACTGTCTCGAGTAACAGAAAATTATTTCACAATTTTTGGAACAGTGTATTTAGAAGCTATCATTCGTGATGGATGATTTTTGTGGATCTGAATTTTGGGTAATTATATCAAAATATTATAATTTATATTATTTTATACAATAAAATGAAATCTATTTATGTGTAATATAAACTAAAATTTCGAGTTCTGTTTGAAATTTTGACCTAAATTATAAACGTTACAAAATGACCGTCTCAATAATTTTGGTTCCAAAATTTTCACAATAGAAAGACAAACATATTTAATAAAATTTCTTTTTTTTTTCAACAGAAATGTATGTAATTCTTCTTTACTTTTTTTCTTTATTTTTTTTTATTTTATTTTTTTACAGAATTCCAATGTAACTTGGTACACATATGATCCAGATTTTACAATTTGTTTTCAACGTACAGTTCTCAAATGGATACCGTGTGTATTTTTATGGGTACTTGCGGCTTTAGATATTTTTTATGTTAAAAATAGCATCAATCGTAATATACCTTGGGGATTTTTAAATATAGCAAAATTAGTGTTAACTGCAGCTATAATATTATTAACAATATTAGATTTAGGAATAGCAGTTAGTAAACAAAATGAGATTCATATTTATCCAGTTGATTTATATACACCAGTCATTAAAATAGCAACATTTGTAAGTACTTACTTATAATACATAATACGCTTATATATATAATCCTTTATTTGTTATATGATAAGTTACACTAATTTGTATGTACAAAATTTCCAAAAAAACAGAAGTAAAATTAAAATCAAATAAAAGATTATGTATTTCACAATAATTCGCAAATCGTAATTATGAAACAACAAGGTTGAAAGGAATGTTCGTTTATTATCTGTAAATATAACTATAAATAGATTTGACAGAAATAATCAGTGAATATAACTAATATAAATAGCGTAGTCTGCCTGGTTCCTAATTTTATTAATAATATGTAAATATATATTTTGGAACAATTCATAATTTAACTTGAGCTACGTACATTACATTCTATCACCTACACTTATACCTACATAGATTTCAAATTACATTACCATATGTCAAGACCAGTACGTATTCGATTCCTATATCAAACCTTCGGTCAAATCGAACATTATTAAGTTTTTGAAATATATATCGATTTAATAATTCTTGTTCAATTTTATTTGGACAAAATTCAGTGAGTAGTATACATAATTTAATAAGCAACTACTTATAAATAGTTATGTTAACATATTATTTGTGCCACTAAGTTTTTGTAGTGAACACTATACTTGATCAAACAAATGGAGTAAGATCATCCATACTTCACTAATGAGACGGTTGACATGAACTTAACATACATAACATTGACACAACATAAACATAAACTATGATTTAATTATTAAATATAATGATTACAAAATCTAATTTATTGTTATTATTATTATAAAAATGTCCAGCATTATCTAGATATATGTCATTGACCATAAAAATTATTTATCAGTTAATACATATACATTATATATAAGAATCGATTAGCACCCATGGATATAATCTACTTAAGTGCATATATCTTGATAATATTGAAGATCATTTAATGTTCTGTAGTGTCTCAATTTTCAATAGTATCTTATCATTAGTTTTATAAAACGTTGTTTCTACAAGTGATATGTTTTTAAATGCCGTCATTTATTTCAGTCATTGTATCTGAAAAAATAATAAAAATTAATGATTATTTGTATACAATTTAAATGTATTCGAAAAGTGATTTTATAAAGGTTTCATTTAGAATCTTATCTTCAACATATTCGGTATATATAATATAGAATCATTCTTCTGACAATAAGTTGCGCATTCCATGATGAACCCAATCACAATCTTATAGGGAAAATGAGACATATTATATTGTGTCGACTGGATATTTTATCTATGTAGCATTTTATGCACTACTCTGTATGGTGATGAATGGAGTGGCAGCGACAAATATCTTGTGGATTATATTTTCATAACCGCAATAACATTCAATGTAAATGTGGCGTGTGATAGCGATCAAAAATATTGGTATTATGTCTTCTGAATAAACATATCACCAACAGAATAGATATCTATGGATTTACTTTTTTATTGTTTGATCAACTTTATGTTTAATCGTGATTAGAAACAATACATTTTTTTAATTGAAATTTAAAATGCCGCCCTTAGCGTTGTCGGGGTGTATGTGTTTATATGATAATGATGATGACGATGTTCAGCTACTTGTGTCTTGTAACATATTTATGATTGTTAATAAATAATTAATAATTTTGTTATTATTTTGTTCGTTAAATTTAATTTTCAATTTTTTCTTGTAGGTTCTGTCAGCAGTACTTTTGTATTTTAATAAAAAACATGGATTACGAACATCAGGTTTAGTGTTTCTATTTTGGTTTTTTTTCCTACTATGTAGTATACCTCAGTGTCGTTATGAGGCACGACAACGTGATTTTCGTATAGAAAATAATATTACTGATAATTGGAAAGAGTATAAATTTGTTAGTTTCATATTATTCTTTATTTTAATATGTATTATATGGTTCTTAAATTGTTTTGCTGATAAAGAACCATTAGAATCTAAATATCCGAAAACAGATGTAAGTTGTGTAGTTTTTATTTTGTGTTATTTTTGTCTCTTTTTTGTATTCATTCAATATTACATAATAAATTTTATGTTATAGCATCCATGTCCAGAAATGGGTTCTAGTTTTTTGTCTAGAATGTTTTTTGCATGGTTTGATCCACTTGCATGGAAAGGTTATCGTAATCCATTAGAGCATAAAGATTTATGGGAAATGAATCCAGAAGATACATCAAAAGAAATTATGCCAATTTTTGCAAAATATTGGAATAAATCAGTTGCTAAGGCTGCTGTTCACAATCCGTAAGTACAAAAAAAAAAAAAAAAAACAATAAATATATTATTACATTACTTGAATACAACATATACATATAAACTATGTTTAAATTGTTTCCATTTTTTTTAGAAATGACTCATATTCTGGTAAAGCTGAATATACAAAAGCATCAGCAAGTGTAAATATTACACGGCCAAAGGGTAGTAAACAAGCATCAATTTTACCGGCTATTTGTAAAGCATTCGGTCCAACATTTATTTTTGGTTCTGTATTAAAATTGGCACAAGATATTTTAACATTTGCATCACCACAAATTTTACGACTTATTATACAATTTGTGGATAATAGTGGTGATGAGGTACAACCAATGTGGCGAGGTTTTTTCTATGCTGGACTATTATTTATTGTGGCCAGTATTCAAACATTATTTTTAGCACAATATTTTCAACGTATGTTTTTGGTTGGTTTACGTATACGTACCGCATTGATAAGTGCCATTTATCGTAAAGCTTTGATAATGTCAAATAGTGCTAAAAAGGAATCAACCGTTGGTGAAGTTGTTAATTTGATGGCTGTTGATGCACAAAGATTTATGGACTTAACTGCATATATTAATATGATTTGGTCTGCACCATTACAAATTGCATTAGCTTTGTTTTTCTTATGGGATATACTTGGTGCATCCGTATTAGCAGGTATTTATATATTAATAAATTAATTGAATAATCAGAAGGTTATTATGTTAAGAATTAATTGAATGGTTTTTTTTTTTCAATTTAGGTTTAGCGGTAATGATAATATTAATTCCAGTTAATGGATTTATTGCAAATAAAATAAAAAATTTACAAATTAAACAAATGAAAAATAAAGATGAACGTGTAAAATTAATGAATGAAGTTCTAAGTGGAATTAAAGTAAGTGTATACATTTTTTTTTAAATTTATTTATAAATATAGTATTATTTTTGTCTATATTACATGATATTAACATTAATAATACATTTTTATAAATCAGGTACTTAAATTATATGCTTGGGAACCAAGTTTTGAGAAACAAGTACTTAATATAAGAGAAAAAGAAATTAAAGTACTTAAAGCAGCCGCTTATTTAAATGCAGGTACATCATTTATTTGGTCATGTGCACCGTTTTTGGTAAGAATTTTTTATGATTATAATCGTACATATTTAAAGAATTTATATTTTAAAATATTAAAAAATGAAATTATTATTTTGTAAATCAATAAAAAAATAAATAATTATTTATAATACAAAAACAAAAAAACGCGAAATACACACAAACAAAAATTAAGGTATCGATCATTACTTTTATTACCTATATTTATACTGGAAGTCCTGAAGATAATCACATTTTAACTCCAGTAAAGGCATTTGTTTGTCTAACACTTTTTGATATTATCAAAATGCCATTGGCAATGTTGCCGTTAATTATTGTTTATATGGTCGAGGTAATTTTGAATTTTTTTTTTTTTTATTTCTACGAGAGATTTTGCTTTAAACTGCAACACTTTTTTTCTGTTAAAAAAATAAACAATAAAGACGGATTTTACATGTTCCTCTTTTGGAAATTGTTTTGAATTGTTCTTTCTCTGAAAACAGACGGAAATTATATTTTTTTTTATCATTTTTAATTGATCAAAGTTTAAAACAATTCAACACAAGTCTCCAAAGATGAACATAAAAGCTCCGACTTTATTTTGGGTAAATTTAATTTTTTGGTTTTTGTAAAATAACTTTTTCCAATTTAAAACTATTTAAAATATTTCTACTATAATGTTTTTATTATTTATATTGAATTAGAAAAAAAACTATTTATCAACATAAATATAACTAATGTTGATTCAAAAACTTATTTGCAACTTCTAAAAAGGAATTATATATAATTTCTGATAAGTTCTATATTTTAAATATCATGAACTAAATATTTCATTTTTTTTATTTATTTATTTTTACTATATTATTATTTTTACTATTACTATATTCATGTTCATTTTTGTTTCCATACATTGTTTTATTATTTTCTATACATTCTTAATTTAGGTGGCCTTAGTTACATTTGCTGTTTTCGTTCTTGTCGACGAAGCTAATATTTTAGATGCTGAAACAGCTTTTGTTTCACTATCACTCTTCAATATATTACGTTTTCCTCTATCTATGTTACCAGCGTTAATTACTAATATGGTTCAAGTAAGTTATTTCTAATTTTACAATACATTTGTCTTTATATTGAACTATGCACGTTTTTCATTTATTATATTATTTGCTTTTAATGGCTAAATGATTTTTTATTTTAATAATTTGATATAATTGAGAATAATTTGAAATTTTAATTTCATACTTAGACAAGTGTTTCAGTTACCCGAATTAATAAATTTATGAATTGTGAAGAATTAGACCCTGAAAATGTTCAACATGATCCTACTGAAAGTAATTTGTTTTATTATTTTTTTTTTTCTGTTGTGCTCATCATCCAATTTAATTATAATTTAATATTATTTTTAATATATAAATTTGTTTTTTTATTTAAATTAAATTTAATTATAGAATCACAATTGATTGTTGAAAATGGAACATTTGGTTGGGGTGAAGAAGAATCAGTTCTTCGTAATATAAATGTTAATGTGGATAGATCTAATTTAGTTGCTGTTGTTGGAACAGTTGGATCTGGTAAATAATAATAAAGACATAAACAAATCAAATGTTAATGTGTTTTAAAAATATATTTAGGTAAAACATCACTATTATCAGCATTTCTTGGTGAAATGGAAAAAATATCGGGACGTGTTAATACAATTGGTAAAATAGCATATGTTTCACAACAAGCATGGATTCAAAATTGCACACTAAAAGATAATATTTTATTTGGTAAACCAATGGATAGAAAATTATATAATCAAGTTATATTGGGATGTGCATTAAAACCAGATTTGGATATGTTACCGGCCGGTGATGAAACAGAAATTGGTGAAAAAGGCATAAATTTATCTGGTGGTCAAAAACAACGTGTTTCATTGGCCAGAGCCGTTTATAATAATGCTGATATTTATTTAATGGATGATCCATTGAGTGCCGTTGATTCACATGTTGGTAAACATATATTTGAACAAGTTATTGGTCCAAATGGTATATTAGCAACAAAAACAAGACTTTTGGTAACACATGGTATAACTTATTTGCCACAAGTTGATAATATTCTTGTATTGAAAAATGGTGAAATTACTGAATCGGGAAATTATCAAGAATTATTAAATCGTAAAGGTGCATTTGCTGAATTTCTAATACAACATTTACAAGAGATAAATGCAGAAGAAGAAGACTTAGATGATATTAAAATGCAATTGGAGAGTACATTAGGAACTGATAGTGAATTAATAAATAAATTAGAACGTGCAATAAGTACAAGTAGAACAAGAACAGAAAGTAGTTCGGAAACGGGTTCATTAAATGGTTCATTGTCAAGACAAGTATCAGAAATAAGTGATGGTAATAGTGTTACACAAACGTCGGGAAATGTATTAAGAAAACGGTTATCCGATAAGGATATAAAAGATGCACCAAAAGAACAAAAAGATAAATTAATTGAACAAGAAAAATCAGAAGTTGGTAGTGTTAAATGGGATGTGTATAAACATTATTTAAAAAGTATTGGCATTACATTGTCGGTAATGACCATTGTTTTAAATTTAGTGTTTCAAGCGTTTTCAATTGGTTCAAATATTTGGCTATCACGTTGGTCAAGTGATAAAAATGCCGGCAATGATACATCTTTGCGTGATATGTACTTAGGTGTGTATGGTGCATTTGGTATTGGACAAGGTATGTACTGTTTTTGTTTGTTTTCTTTATATTTATTTTAAACATATTTAATTATAATTTTTTTTGTTTTTGTTTTAAATTAATTTAACAAATTACATTAAAAAATATTATACACAAACACGTTTCCTATATTTCTTAATTTTTATTTTATTTTATTTTTTTTAACTTTTTTTAACAATTTAATTTTATATTTTAATTTTAATTTAATATTTATCAATTAGTAGAAGTAGTATATAATAGTAGCAGTATTTATATTTGAATTTTTCTTTATGCTAATTTGCTTTTGCACGTATAGTTATTACTTTATTTATTATTTCTACTAATTTTATTAAAAAAAAACATTTTTTGGTTCAATAAATTAAAATGTGTGAAGTTTAGTTAGTTTCCAAATTAATAAATTTTTAATTGAACTATGATCATTATAAATTGATTATTAAAATTGGATGATTAATTTAAATATGCATTTAATTTGAGTGAATGTATTTATAAAAATTACAAAATTAACTTAATAATATATTATCTCGACGACCTATACTCAACATAGTATAGGGCGTCATCGAACAACGGCCATTGTTCACAATCTCTGGGGCCTACATCGCATTACTTGCCTCCTAAATAAGATATATTGAAAATAAATTTAATTAACAGTTGTCATTTGTTTTCTGATAAGTTTTTCTGTTTTTTTCTTCATTACATTTGTTAACATTATAGTTTGTTAAATTTAAAGTGTGATCAAACAGTCGATCTAAAACACTAAAACTCATGTCCATGAAATTAAATTATATGATACTGTCTTACATATTTCTTCATAAAAAAAAAAACATTGACTAAAATAGTGTACCACAATATAGTTTGACTATAGTAATAGAAACAATCGATAGACTTAAAATTGTTAAGTGTAACAATGATCGATTGAAATGTAATGCACAAACAATCTTCGTTTAATAACATGTATAAAGTAAATATATATCCTTCCATAAATGGAATATAATTTTTATTTGTCTAGCAAAATCAATTAAAAATTCAACACAAAATGTTACACACATAATCCTGAATTTTAATTTGTCCAGTATTTCATATTGTATTTAATAGCATAGGTATGTGTGCACGATCCTCAAAATAATATAGTAATGTAAAGATCACGCGAATTTCTCTTCATCCATAAATTACTAAACTTTATTATCAGCTTATTATTACGTAACATTTATTTATTGAACATTTTTATTTTTAATTAGTAAACTTATGCAGAACACATAACATTTTAAATTTTATCTAATAATATACCTAATAAACAATTACTTATTATATAATAATGTGATAAAAATTTAGAATTATTTATTGATTTTCGGTATAATTAATTTTTAATTTCTTCTATTTGACTATTTTAATTTAATAATTTAAATGATTTCAATGTGAAATTTCACAAATTACTTTTACAAAAAATGTCAAACCACATAATTTAGATTTTTTAATTGTGGAAAATTATTACCAATAGTTTTACAATCCAACCAGGTTTCAATGATCAATACAAATTTTTAAAATTGATGTAAACTTTATTTTAACTAAACTAAATTTTATTTTTTAATAAACGATATCATGTCATACCGTGATTGCATTTACTTTGTTCATATTTCAATTAAAAATAATATAAGAAGGATCTAATTGATTGTCGGCACCTCAATTCACCAACATTGATATCAAGAGACCGATGCAAGTAATTTTAGAATTCAAGAACTAAGATTTACTCTAATAGCATCTGCTTCTTGAAATAATATCCTTTTGTAATTTTCCCGAAAATCAATATAAAATTAATTTTAAATATTTTTTGTTATAACATTATGATTATTATTAATATTATTATTTATAAACTTTATTAATTTGCTCAAAATTTAAAACTATATTTATGTGTATATTGGAAAAAAAAAATATGAGATTATCACTTTTTTCTTGAATTAAAATTTTACAGCCTTTACAAACTTAATCGCTTCTCTTATAATGGCTCTGGGCTGTCTATATGCAGCAAAAGAAATGCATATTTTATTACTTTCATTTGTATTTCGATGGCCAATGGAAATGTTTGATACAACTCCTATTGGTCGAGTAATGAATCGATTCTCTAAAGATGTTGATGTTGTTGACAATATTCTACCGCAAGTGTTAAGGTCTTGGATTTTTATGTTCTTTTCGGTAATTTCTCAAATATTTATTTTTATGCTTAAGTTAGAATAATATGAATTTTTAGAAATGCTTTCACAATGAATCGTTTTTTTTTTTTTTTGTTTTTTTTTCTTCCGTTGTATTAAATGTAAAGTACAATATGTATTTCTAATAGATGAAATGGAAGATAAGTGAGTTATAGATGTTGTTTTCTGATTATTTATCATAATTTCAATATCACAGAATATCGAGATGTAATGTGAAGATGATTGAAAGATGATAATCTGCTTTTCTTTTATATCAAAAGGGTGCATAGAGCAACAGTACGTTGTTAATTCGCCACTTTATTAATACATTTGTTAGCAAGTGCTAATTTATTTTCTAACAGAACTTCACTTTTAAATTTATATGAAATTTCGTAATCCATTAAATTAAATT
>JANSTX010034721.1:0-13645 GCA_027564355.1 Penthetria funebris | reverse complement strand
TGAGATGTTTATTTCTTGGCGTTACATGAACGGAATCAAATACAATAGACCCTTGGAACTTCGTTCCCAGGTCCTAACAATATTCTCAGATATTTAGGCTAGTCGCGCTTTTGGCACTTGATTCACATTAGTAATAGTGGATTCTATGATTAATTTAATCTATGCTATTCTGAAATATGATTTTAAGAAATTATTTGCAGTTTTCACATTTTAATATTATTATCAATCAATCAATTTGATGAATAATCAAATTATATGGTTAACAGCGGCTTTTGGATTTTAAATACACCTGTATTCAATTTTCCTTAACCTCTATTTCCTTAAAGAATTCCAGTAATTTGAGCAATCAAAAGTTACGAATTTAGACCTCTTAGCCGGGATACAATTCATTAAAAATGTTTTAACTCATACCTGCTAACTCAATATTTCCTACCAATGTCAAAAACTAGTTTCCTATATTGCGTTTGCTTAATGCATTAACACAGACTTTATTATGTGTTTCATTTCCTTCATAACGCCAATATAAAAATATAATAATAATAAATAATCTAAAAATATATAATATTTTCTATCGCATATACTTCAGCAAGAAATATTGTTGCATATTTGTCTAATGCAAAACTAATTTGTTTACGGTTCTATTTTTTGTCTTAGACCCATAATTATACCAGATAATAGATTCTTTTATCCACCGTTGGATCTATTAGGTATGTAAACCTCATATGTATATCCAATTATGTCAGCTAGATTTGTATTGATTTTAAACATTTGGTATGCGGCCCTTTGATTTATACTTTTATTCACATTGATTACCCTAAGGGGCAAAATACCTTAACCAGAAACCTTAATTCTATAGAATGTTTTTGTGATTATTATGTTTATCAAGTATATCATCTTTTCGTAATTTGATTAAACAGTCAAATTTTTTAGTATGTGTAGGTATCTGTTTTCTTAAAATTAAATTTGCAAACAAATTTATTTAAAACAAGAAAAAAACAGCAAAAACCCATTTGTACAAATAAATATAAAAAAATTTAAGTCTCGTTTTATTATCTCAAAAAAATTCATTAAGATGTCACATATTTGGCCTAATGGCGCCGAATTATACTTTAATTATTTGTTTGAAATTAAGTAATAAATTATTAATTAATTATTATATTTTTATATAAAATTTAAATAGATATTCCATATTTGTTTATAAATTTTTCTTACAAAAGTTTGGGGATTTTTTCCTTTGTCGATATGCAAATGCAAATTACCATAATATTTCACCCTATATTGGGTGAATCGTAACCGTATTTTAATATAATATGCTGAGAAAATCATTAACGTTCGTCAGTACGCCTTAAATAGGCATATGCAGGGTTTGAGTTAAATTTAACTCTTCTATCGGTTCAATGTTCAGTAATTTAAAATTAGTTGCCCTTTATTTTAAAAATGAATTTGTGCCATTTTTTTTACAATTTTTAAAACACAAACTGCTAAATGTTTTTCATAATAAATAATGATTTTAAAAATGATCGTCTATATACAACTGATAATCACAATGATGCAGAAAAAAAGCAATGATAACAGAAATCTATAAAATTGTCATGAATGCTGTGAATGGTGTAAGATTGCTGAATAATTCTATTGATCGCATATATTTTATTGTATAAAAACATCTGAGCAATGTATGGCAAAACTTTAAACGTAAGTCAAATTAAAATGTTCGTAAGATTTGATAAAACTTGGATATATCCATTAGAAATTAAAAATGAATAACTACTGATTTAATTTTAAAATGCAGCAGTTCTCAAATGTGGTGGTTATATCATTTGTTAAAATTGCAGAATTTTATATGGAATGGTTTATAATGCAAATCAGGATCGTCAGCCCGTGTTGAACATACACATACATCATTAAAGACGCTTACATATTGCTGCATCGCATACATTGCACATTTCAAATTTCATATCTTGAACTCGAGAATCGTCAATTTATGAATATTTGTTTAAAATTCTTGAAGCAAACATTCATAAATTGTTAAATATAAGGATGGATTAATGCCGATAAATGTTTTTATTTTCACAAATTTTTTTCCAGTGTTTCACTAATTTCGTCGCATTTTGTTTTAGTTGTTCAAGTGTTTCTGGTTTGTTGTCGTAAGCTTGCTCATTATAGTCATGAATTGTCATCACCATTTCTTGAGATAAATTGTTGAGGAAACAGATATCTCAGTAATTTCCTTGTAATATTGGCTGTATGTGAAATTGCAGTATCGTCTTGTTTAAATGACATATTAAGCAAGCCCAAAGCTGTTGTCGAGTAAAACTGTTACCGTAACGTCACGTTCATAGTCAATGATTCATTCAGACTACATAGTACACTATACTATGACTTTTATGCGATTTTCTGTTGCCAATAACCGATTATCTTGTTTATTAACGTATCGTTTTTAATGAAAATCGACCTCATCACGTTTCTGACGTGCACCCTATTTGTATGAAAGAAAACTGCAGACATGTCGTCAAATTAATTTATGAATTTTATTCACTTTACTTAATTATTCTGGGTTTTCTTGGGCGTTTTATATCCTTGGAATTTATTCAAAACCTGACTTTTTGCCTGAAGAACTTACCGAATTCTGAATTAATTTTATGTAAATCAATGTATGTACCAGTCGTGACAACAATGGGAAATGCATTGAGGACATAAAGACGTTTGTGAAAAATTCATCATCAATTTGATCAAATTCGTGCAATTCAATGTGCTTGAATAAAAATTAGTTTCTTTAAGTAAAATAAATTAATTCTTATTCAGAAAATATTGTCATTGACTTCGAAACGTGTTGAATAATATAAGAAAATTGCAAGGCATTTGAATTAAATTTAATTTCTGAATTTTATTTATACTTTCAAATTAACACAGTCTTCATCTCGTGCCTCAGTGTATGTCCGAACTCTAAATAAATTCATTTAACAAATGAAGAAATAAATAAATTTATGAAAAGATTATAATTAATTTGATCAAATTCTTGCATTTTATTTTGAATTATTCATAATGAGTGTGACATTTTAATTGTTTTTTTTTTTTTTCAAAATCGAATAAAAATTAGTTTATTTATGACTCAAATAAATAAATTTTTTATTCAGTCTAATTTCTGAATTTTATTCACATTACTTTTCTTCTTCCGCTTTTCATTTTAAGGGGTTTTTCAATGCGCTTCCTTATAGTCTGAGTTACTTTCTGTGCTCTTTATTTAATTTTATTCCATTACAGAAATTTCTCTTGCGATCGAGTGCTGATACAATTATATAATTATTATTTAGTTTATGATCGATACGTTACTATATTATTTGAAATATGTATTCTGGAATTAAATTGCAAATTACTACACTTTTCTCAATCATTTCGTGTCTATCATTCCTTTTCTATCTTCTTACGGTGTGCATAATACGAAGTCAATTTCTTCTGTGAAAGAACAACATAACATTAGCACCATCTTTTTAGCGTTGATCATACGCCATCACTGACATGTACCGTGATCGAGTTACCTGTGTTACCGGAGGTGGTTATTATTTATAATACAATAATAATAAAAATTAAATAATTAATTGATGTGATACGTACACGAACGATCGCAGGCTGAGAGTAGTTGACGTTTCAATCAAACATGAATTGAATGTTCATCATATGTATACAATCTTGGTTTTGCATTCGGTATTATCATCAGACCAAAATATTGTTCTTCTAAATAATAAAGTTTCATTTGGTCTTTAATTGATATGTATATATGTAATGTATACAGTATCGCGCGGCACTGACTAAATCCTGTATTACGCTAGCATTGATTGAGTCTGATATGCCACCGATTTCGACTCAGAATGTTCCAGTTGTTAAAAAATTGTAAATAATTTACAAGACGTTTGCTGAAGTCGTTTAATACATAAACATATTACTCATATTTATGTATAATATTCCTTGGCGTGACTATATAAACACTTAAAAATCATTTAATTTTGAATATTTTCTTATAATTAAATTAGATGCATGCACGCGATAGCTAAACGCTCATATTTAACATTTTTTTTTTTGTAAGATCAATAAATTTTTTTTTGTAATTTTGTGTGGAATGAATGTAAGTGTTAATCTTGAATTAGTTGGTTATTAAATCGGCTTATGTATACGCTAGTTATTATTTATTTAAATTTTTACACTATTTACATATTATCAAAATAATATTTTACATCACAAATAGCTTCTAAAATTGTTAAAACGTGCTGTTTCTCTTTCAGTTCAAGTCACGTAAAGATTAATCAAATCAAATGTACTACGCCTATTTATTACTTTAAATAAATTATGTACATACAAATATTTGAATTATTCCCTTAATTAAGCAATTATTTTCTTACTCATATGTTTAAAGAAGAATGAACAATTCGGCAAAATGCAGGACGAATTTAATGATGATTTCTTTAAATTAGGTATTTCTACTCCTCCACTAACTCAGTTGTTGGGCAATAATTAGTAATTAAATTAAAATAGAATTGTGTAATTAATGTATGTGTGTGTGTGTTGACGGTCTGAATTAAGATCAACCATTCTGATGAGTTGAATTTCTGATTAAGTGATTACTGTGTCTCTGCGATGTGACCGTATGGTATAGAGTTATAAATTACTATCATCAAATTAAAGTCAAAAATAATAAGTGGCAAATATTTAGGAACTAACACAAATTCCATCAACCTTGATAGTTATGGGCCTGTAATTCGCAGTGTCGAAATTTTTCAATTACACGTGAAATGTCAACAAATGACTTCGAATTGACTAGGAATACACGATGATGTCATTTAGCTTACGTAAACGTACGAACCTGAAATGTTAGAACCATGCTTAAACCAACGAAACTGGCGCTGGTGACTCAAGAATTTAAAAGATTGAAACTCGACACTCTTAGAAACGGCAAATTAACATCGTTGTGTCCGAATTAGCCCTTGATGGTCCACGATCAGTTTAGTCTTAAAATCGAGTATTCGTATAGAATAGACTAGTTCAGACCTGGCAAATCGTGCACATACCATATAAACACGTTAAGAATCATTGTCGAAAATTTTCTGAGCTGAACAACGAGCCACATGATTTGAGTTGAAGCATAACCAGACCACTTGAAGCTCTTGACTTTGCCAATAACAAATGTTTGTTGACACAAATTTTTTTACCATGAGATGATGGTGTTGAAAAAGATATCGAATTACGAATTCAAAAGACGTGCCAGGTGTTTGAAATGCTAAGTATATATGGTGTGACATCCTACACAATGGCGTGCATGCCGCGCCGAATAAAGGTTGATATAATAATAATGAATATACTCATAAACAGGATTTGCCATACATTAAAAAATATTAAAATTAAAATATCGCATTCACAGTATATACAACAGTTCTGTTTAAATATATTAAATTTGTTAAAATATTCAATTTTATCTTATAAACATCTTTGTAAAACATGTATTATATTTATATTTTTACACTATGGACTGGATATTGAATAATAATGTTATGCATTTTTAACCTTTAATCAGACCATTTTTTATTATTATTGTCATTCCTTTCCACAAAAAAAGTGAATAATATTTTCCTCGTCAGCTCAACTCTCACTGAAAATGAGACAATTTAAAGATTGTGAATACTTACACCGTATATATATAAAAGTATCTTTATTATATTCATACTTTCATTCATTTTGATTATTTTTGTGTAAATTTATGGATCGTATTCTTGCTTACGAGTATATGCAAATTAATGAAAATATTAATAGGACAAAAAATATTTACATAAAGGCTCCATCAAATTAGAGAGATTGAGAAAAAAATAATTTAATTAACTAACTATACTAGATTATGTATCTACTCATTCAGCCTTGTTTCACATAAATTATTCATAATTATTAAAATGTTGTCCTGTTCTTAATTCTAAATAATAGTTCAAGGGTATTGGAATAATTAATTTGTAATAATAATAGTTTCACTTAACAATAAATTTTTAATTAAAAATATTAAAAATACAAAGTAAAAATATTGATAAAATGTTTTGGTCTGATGTGAAAACTATATACTGCCTGAAATATGTAAATGCAATAGAGATCAAATCATTGAACATATAATTTTTAGCTGAATGCGGCTGATATGAACGCTTAACTACTATCTACACTTGACAATAATAAACAAAAATGAAAATTGTACTCATCAGCAGATTTCAAATTCTATTTTGGGTCCAGTCAATGCAGTTACTCCACTGAAAGTCGAAAATGCTGTGAAAAAGATGAAGCGACATAAGGCCAGATGACATCCCATTAGATCTTTGAAAAAAGTTTATTGATATTGAGTATCAATGGTTAGCATAAAATTAAGGTGCGATAAAAAAATACATGGAGACCAAAGCTAACTCTTACAATTTTCTAAAAATAAGAGAGATTTATAGAGTTACACTGATTACAGATTATAATCAAAATTACTTCACATACCTTAAAAATATATGGGAAATAATTAATATTTCAGAAAACCAAATTGGATTATGAAAAAAAAAAAAAACCATATGCATAAACTACACAAATCCAAAATACAAATGTTGAGATGGTCATCCGCAGTGTAACATTACAAAGCCAGACGCAAGATCAATTATATTTCATGCAAATTAGATTATTGTTATAAAATACTGCTCTATTTATTTAATAACTGAAAAAGGAATAAAGCAAGGAAGAAGAAGAAGAAGAAGTTGTCATCCATCGGTTTTCAAGTCAAGAAAAAATCATAATATTTACATTTAAAAAATCATTGAAATCAATGAAAATATCGTAGAACATATACGACCAAAACAACAAAAAAAATAGTTTTTTAAGATTTCGAAAAAAGTTCTATTCAACATATATAGAATGAAATTTTTATGGGACACCCCTGGTACAATTCAATTCAATTCAATTCAATAATCCTTTATTACATGATTTTGTATAACAAAAATTTGTGAAAAATTAAATTATTAATCGAATTACTAATTTTTTCCACTTGATGCGAGGATATAGAAGACCAGGAAAATAATGCATAAGACATTAATCGTCTTATGAGTTGTTTATTATATAGAATTCTTTTATCGAGTCTACTCGTTTGTTTTACAATTGGAACATAATTACGTTTAATGAACGGAACAAGCAATATCGTCTGAAACCCATTTGTGTATTGGGAAAAAAAGTGCCTTGCTTTCAATGAATTATGTCAATTAGTAAGAAATTTTACAAATAATTATACGCTTTGTAAGATTGGTCTGTAGTTGGTCATTAGCGTATACGATTTTTTTCCCCAGGCTTCAGTACTGGAACAACGGTAGGAACTTTCCACGATTATGGGAAGTTAGTGTTTGTTACAAATCTGATTTAACAGAGTTGCCATCAGGACCCCCACGTTGTCTTATTGTTAACTGCAATAGACGAGAGTTCGTCCACCGTTAAGAATGTAAATTCTTTTAATTAAAAAAAAAAATCATTGAAATCGGCAGAGATATCGCGTTAAATAACATACAGTTAAATATTCAGACGAATAGATGCTAACCATTTTTTTTTTTGAAATCAGTTAATAAATGCAAAAATGGCATGTGTATATATTAGCTAATTAATTAATAATTTTTACGTATAATTTGCTGTGGATCACAAATCGAGTGATTAATTACCATATGATAAATGTTAGTGTCATAAATCAAGATATATGCAGTAATCAATAGTATTTGTGATCATGAGGTCCGCCCAAATGATAATAATCATTTTGTAATTACTGATCATATCGATATATTTAAATAAAAAATGTTTGCCTTATTTCGTTTTCAAATTTCATACAAGTTAGGATATGTTCTAATTTTAAAATGTATAACTTAATTTCGCAGTTAATTTATACCATCGAAATACTAGTCAAATACAGTCAATCAAGTCTATATAAAATTAAATCAATTAATGATCAAAACAGAATGCTTTTAAATGGACAGTTAATAAATTACACATAAATGAATACACTATTATATTATAATCGTCAAAGACAAGTTGTAGTCCTTGAGGCATGTTTTACTAATCTTTATAATATGCTTATTGTATTTGATCTAAAATATCACTAGTAATTCTTAATTGTGTTTTCCTATAAAATAACTTTATACAATCAATTGACGATGACCATCGTATGTTTGTTAATATATTTGATATTATTAAAATCATGTATCTTACAACTTTACAGTGTGTGGTATTTGGTGGTTTTTATGCGGTTTTGTTTTGGTAGTATTTCTTTTTTTTTTTTGTTTTGTTTCGTTGCTTTAAAATGTTTTTTAAATTAATATTTATAGTTTTTTTTTTTTTTGTTTATTTATGACATCGAAAATTTTGGTGCCAATAAAAATACCCAATTATTTTGAAAAAAAAAAAAAAGAGAAATAAATAAATAAAATAAAATAAAAACAATCCTGACAAATTAATGGTATTTAATCCGTTCGCTCTAAGAGTTCAATATATTAATATAGTCACTATTATGTAGTCATCAAAATATAAGTGTCACTATAATAGTAACAGTAAGAATGTGAATAACACTTAGTTTTTGTTTTCCTTTTTATGTTTTTGTTTAATTAAACCAATGAAAATAAATATTCATTTAAAATATAATCAACCAACCGAACCCAAACCAAACCAAACCAAACCAAACCATCGAATCTATTTAAATCATTACCAGAAAATAAGTTGTTTTACACACTGGAACTAACTTAATACTAGTACTTAATTTTGTTTGGTAAATAATTATAAAATTAATAAAATAATAAATTAATTAATATATTAATTAATTATTTACTATTTCTATTTCCTATTTACAAGTATACATATAAGAATATAATATAATAATAATAATATTCACATAATAACCTCTCATTGATTTATCAACAATAACGATGGATATATCTCTGAATTTTTATTATTTTTATGGCTTAAGGAATAAAAATTAAAAATTGTAGTTTCCCATTATGCGAATGAATTGAATATAGACGACGAGGACTAATTGATGAATTATAATTTTATTTTTTATTATTATATTACCAATTCATTAGGTCCATAATAATCATATAAATACCATTTATAGTATATTCCGCATATAATTATGATTTCAAAAATGATACTACTCTATACAACTTAAGTTTTGCAGAGAAATCAAAAAAAAATAATTCACATCATTTCTTGATTTGATGACTAACATTAAAACTACAAATCTCTAAATAACACACAAAACTTACAAATTTATTTATTTTTTATTATTGTATTTTATTGTACATGAATGAAATATGTAGGATTAATTAAATTCATAGATCGAATGTCATTAACTAAATCATCAAAATCATTTGAATTGAATTTATTACAAACGATGCGAAACAACAACTTCGATAATTAATTTTCTTTAAATATTCGAATCTTGGTCATTGACTCCGCAAAAAATAGTAAAAGAGTTTACCGAATCCACAACTAAATACATTCATATAGATCACTTAGAAACAAAAAAGATGATTGAAGGATATCGCACCCGAGATGTTCAGAATCGACAAAACTAAATTAGAAGGTCTGACCACACATGGAATTTATAATAAACCAATACATGTAGTAGATTTTGCAATGAGATAATAGAAACATCAACACATTTTTCGAATACCAAGTATTGATGTATGAACTACATACTGATATACCAAAAGTAAAAATTATACTTTTGGTTCTGCAGTGTAGAAATTTTGTCATAGCTTTTTTACTTCTCATGCATTGTTTTAACTTCCGATTCTAAATTTTCCAAAAATATGGACTCAATTTATATTTTATTTATTATTATATTTACCCGTATATTCGTTACGAATCCAAAAAATTCAATATACGGGAAATAAATTTTCGATAACAATTTTTGATACATTTTCAAATACGAACCGTTAATACATTATTGGCATATTTTTTTCGAATTTGATTCTTTCAACCAATAAATATATTAATCTTATTTTCATATGTTTTGTATATCTGACACAAAAGTTTGATCGAACCTAACTGCCATTGAAAGTATTTTAGAAAAATCTATTATTATAAACATCAATTATTATTGTCAAACACCAGATTATTATATGTAATAAATTAATAGCAGATGACAAGCCTATTTTGAATATGTCATGATTTTGCGTTACTTATAGGGAAAACAATAGTTATCGGGATTTTACTACTAAAGTTCTTGGCAATATCTAGCAATATCAAAATATACATATGAGTAAATGTTTATAGGAGGCAAAGAATTAATGTACAGAATATGTGTTAGACCAATAGTAGCACATCCGACCGAAACTTGTAGCTGTCAATCAATTTCCATAATTACTATAAGTGATTATTGAATCAGTGATAAAGTTAGAAATGATATTACTATGAGGGAGAGAATGTGAAATGCAGGACGTTGTAATATGGATGTAATACCGAAGGCGTTAATGTGGAAATCACGCTTTTCTCAATCAATTACTTGATCAGAATCCAGAATGCGTATAGTTGTACGGGTAAATTGAGGTCAAACACTTAATACAATTTTCCAATTTACGTTATCCATTACATAGGAAATTGCAAAATTTTTATTAATTTTATTTTTTTTTTGTGAAATCTCACAAATATGTTATGAGGAAATGTCATTATGTCGCAATAATAGTTTTAGTCAAATTAACATAAATAATTATTGTAAGTGTTTGAATTTTTATTACTTTTAATTTAAATTTTTATCAATTTAATGTTTTTTTGTATATTTTAGAGAGTTTATTAAAATACTTGATTACGAAAGTACCAGCAACTTTTCAAAATTTATATATACGAGCAAAATTTTGTTATTATCATTTACGTATATATTATTTACAAATCTATTTACTTATCATAATTATAAGTTGAGAAACCTCATCATCTCATTATCTTAACTTTTAAGCCTCAAGAGCACACCACGATTTTCATTTGCCGTTTCTAATATTATACACGATGATATAATGAACTAAAACAGCTATAATTGAAATTTACCAAATATGAAAAAATATATAATAAGATCAATTTTAATTATCCGGTTGTACATTTGAATACTTTAGTAGCGTGATGCCTACATTTCCAGCTACCTAGTTTGTTTTTAAGATGCTTCGATAAGCACGACATTAACGACATCTTTTTAGTCTCGATCACACACTATTACCGACATATATCGTGATCTCGAGCAAAACATTATTTTAGTTCCTAATTCTAAATATTATTGAAAGATTAAATGCAGTAGTTGTTTGCCATATATTTTGAATGGTATCATTATAATTGAAACAAATCCTTACTACATACATTACAAGTAGATCATATGTATTTGTTATGAAAAGATAGCTTACTGCATGCACCATAATGAAAATAATTTACCAATAATTAATTCTAACAGCCCCCTTAATAAACGAAAAACTTATTCTCATAAACGTTTATCCTTTTAATTAGTTTTCACATCAGACGTTTTGAGTTCGGGAAACTTAAATGTATATATATATATATATATATATAGGACTTGTGATGAAGCAATGTCGTCTAGTATTTTTGCTGGTTGTAGAAATAGTGTGGCAATAAAATGGGTACCATTGAACTTTGTAATATATTTCCAAATTCAATATTGACGTTCTGTTTACTGCAAAAATATTTCAATTTTTTTTTTTTTTTGAGAAAATAAATTTAGTTTTTCTTATATTATCGAAAAATGTTGTCCATAAAATAACGATATTTATAAACGAATTCCTGTATAATATTCCTATTATAATTCTTTTTAAATGGTTCTAGACTTTTATTTATACGAGTATTTGCCTCCTAAGTCGTTTTAAATTTATTATACTTAATTTATCTAATATTTTATTATATGCTTACGAGTATGTATTTTAAACTTAATACTAATATGACATCATCAAAAAATTAAACTTATGTTTGTTACCACAATTTAAGTGAAATTAATATTCCAGTTTTTATTCATAAAAAAAAACTAAAGAATATTTTAAAAATTATACTATAAAGGCAAATTCAATTTTTAATTTTTTGCAACTTTGCAGGTATTTTTTATTTTTTAATTTGAAACACAAAAATGCTAAACAATTTATAAGTTGTGAATGTTTTGATTTCTAAAAATTTAAAAACAGAAAAACTGAGATAGATATTGTATTTACAGCTTAATTTAAGAAATGATTAATTTTTTTGTTGAAATTAAAATTATGTGTTGATAAACAGTTGAATGACAAAAATAACTAAATCAACTATTTGAAAAATTCTAAATGGAAAAAATTATTGAATTCATCAAATATAATCTGCCTGCATCACAAAAGGGTAATAGAAAAAATTATTCCACCTCACATATAATACATACTTAGTATGCTGGGCAACGTCGATTTATTATCGCGAACTTACAATTGCTGTTATATTTGATTATCAGAAAATATTTGTTACAACTTTACAAACTAAAATTTATGTCTGGTTTTCATAATCATTTCTTATACATTATTCGGCAATTTCTAACATAATAAAAATGTTTACTGTTCTTATCGACAACTTTTTAACCATGATACGTTTCTAATCTCTAGCTGGTGTCATACAGGTTTCCGCTGTTTTACAAAAAAAAAATTAATACTCTAACAATATTATTTTACTTGTCTCCCATTATTATAATTGTTACCTTGAAAACGAATCTCAACTTTAAATCGTAAGCAATTGGATGCATACCAACATCAACTACGCCAAATGTGAAACTATTGTTATTCTAAGGAAGTGGCCAGATTAACCATAACCTACCAGAGTATATCAATATTAACATCAATGACAATATTATGGCATATGGTAAAAAGTGTATCAAATACTTTGGTATTTATAAACACAATTTAGAATTGTAGAGATCGCCTAATAATTAATGCACGAAGCTTAGAAGAGTTTATAAATATATAAGTAATCGTCGTGCTAATGATATTGCTACTAGTATTGAAAGAATCCATTCTGGTAAGACAGAATTTGATTTTGAAAACTCTATCCTAATATAATACGACAGAAGTCACCAATTAATATGGCGATTTTCATTGACTCTAGATTTAAGCTATACAATGCTAACCAATCATATATTCTCTTATAGACACCTTAGTTCTATAGTTTAAGTATTTTTTTTTCCTATTTAACTATATTTTTTACATACTTGCATATTAAGCGACTATATATTTGACTTTGTTCGAGTATATCTGTATACTGAATCTGTTATAAATCATTCGATTGCATATTATTGGTTTATAGTAGGGTATATTTCAATAAGCGTGATACAATGTTAAATGGAAATTAAACAAAAAAGTGTGAATGGTAAACAAGTTTTTGAAAAATATTTTATTCGTATCACCACCACAGCTACGTCTGCCAAAACCAATTCGGTCAACTCAATGTTTACATACTTTTTCACAAAAAGCTGAACGAATGTCATTAATAACTCGTTCGATGTTGACTTTTAGATCATCAAGTGTACGTGGTTTATCTGTGCATAAACCATAATGGTTTAGCAAACCCCCACAAAAATGTATTAAATCACACGATTTTGCAGGTCAATTTATTGGGT
>JANSTX010034699.1:0-13647 GCA_027564355.1 Penthetria funebris | reverse complement strand
TATATATATATATATATATGTGTATACATATATAAATATAGTACTTTATTTGCTTTAGGTAGTATTCAAATGATTGAGGCTGACATTGTATTAGGTACATTAATGGGAGATACGAGTGGTAAAATTTTACCAGTTATGGGTCATCCACCTGTAAATACTTCGGATATTTCATTGGAATCATTTTTAAATGAGATTCTAGATTTTAATATTCATAATGCCGCAAATATTAAGGGTGTTAAATTAGATTTTAAATCAACCGAAGTATTTGAAGGATCTCTAAATATATTAACATCAATGTGGAATTTGGTTGGATTTTATTTACAATATATTTATTGTATGCATTACACACATTTTATTTTATTTAATTGTTTTTTCTCTTAATAATAACCACAGATGGATTATCCCGTATGGATAAATGCTGATATAATTAGTGGTCCATTAAATAATACGGAAACAATTCCTGTAGATCCGATTTCATTTTTTAATGGTTGTAAAAAATTACCATCGGCTGTTTTATCAATTGGTTGGACAACAAGATGGGGTTCAAATTTTACAAATGGAATTTACACAAATGAAGAATGTAATTCAATGATTGAATCAATTAAAGTAATTATAATTTATTATTAATAACATTTATATTAATTTATGTTTTATGTAAATATTTTGTTTGTTCTTCATTTATTTATTAGAATAATAATATTACTGGAATTAATAATAATATAACATTTCCTGTTCGTGCTGGTATTGCTGCACAAAGTTTAACAACATTAACAAATTTATATACAACATTAAATACAACAAATTCAATAACATTTACAATTTGGTCAAGTGAAAATGATTATGTTAATGTTCAACAATTACGTGAATTTATATTTGCATTTGGTTTGGATAAAGTTTATGTTGATGTACCAGATGCATTGTCAAGACAATTAAATTTAAATGGTTCAGCCAATAGAACATCTAGTATACTTTATATGAGTATTTTAAGTTTTATCATATTTTTAATTGGTTACTTTTATTATTAAATAAATAATATTGTTAATGGTAGACAAGTAAAGATGAAAGTTTAATGTGAATATGATATTATAATTTGCTTATTGAAATACGTTTATAAAAGACAAAGCTATATATACTTAAAATTTGTATTTTAATCGAAAAGACTAATTATATATTGACTTTAATAAGAGAGTAATATATAAATATTTTTTATAATATTTTATTTAGAAATGTTAATAAAATTATAACGCTTGTTAGTAAACAATAATATTTTTATTATATGCTATAGAGAAGAAGAGGTCACAAAAAAATGTATGGAAAAAATTTGCTTCTTCTATGGTATTGTGAAATTAAACGACTATTCGTTTTCTTTGTCCATAGTGTCTTATTCATATTTCTTCTAAGTCTTTTTTTTCACAATTGTTCTAGTTTTTGTATTATCACTATTTGCAATTATACTTTTCCAAACTTGGAGTAAGTGATATTTGTTTGTTGACTATAAGATTTACCAGTGTGAATAGAATGTATTGAGGCAACATTAAATCGATTTTAATTTATATCATAGAGAATATAAATTGTCTAAATGTTCTGTACGTAATAATTGAAGGCATATAAATATAGAGATCTTTTCCATTTGGTGTGTACTTGAATTGCTTATTATTTAATTCTGCTTGTTGTTTCCTTAAGACATTGTAGTAATTTTTTGTGGATTTTTCTATATTTATGAAATATAGAATAGATATATATATTTATGATATGAAATGCATTATTAACACTCAGAATAAGTTCAATTCCTGTTCAAATTTCTACTTATGTATCGTAATATCACAGATTAATTCAATAGATAATGTATATTATAATACTTTTACAATTTATATTTGATTTTTATAAAATTATAATTTAAAATTTGAATTTTAAAATCATTTGCAATACATAAATAAATAAAAATTAATACAAGAGATGTCACCACCTTAAATTTTCTTATTCCGAAAATCTATATCGTCCATCTTCTTCCGTTTGTCTTTCTTTCACGTGTTGTTTTTACACAGACTGTTCTGTCGGTAAGCCAATTTCTATTAATTTTATTATAAAATATATAAATATTATTATAATTTATTAATAAATATTATATTTATAATAAATATGTGACATACAATTTATTATATTTATTGAAAATAAAATGTTTTGTACACATTTTGTAAATGTTTAAACAAAATTTTAACCTCAACAAAAAAAAAAAAATGTCAAATTTAATGGAACCACAAAAGCAATAAAATCAAAATATTTAATATCACATTTATACACAATTACTATTCTTATATTTATATATAAATTCTTTATTTCTATATTGTAGTTAATACAACAACTATTCAAAATGAAATTCAATAAACATGTAACCTCTGATCGAAGTAAAAATCGTAAAAGACATTTTACTGCACCTTCACATATCCGAAGAAAGTTAATGTCAACTCCTTTATCAAAGGAATTAAAACAAAAATATAATGTAAAAAGTATGCCAATTCGTAAAGATGATGAAGTTCAGGTAAATTATATATTGAATATGCTTGTTTTTTGTTTTTTTTTTTTTAAATGGTTTTTGAAAAAATGCAATGTGTTCACATCAATTAATCATCTCTCTAGGTTGTACGTGGTCATTACAAAAGTAATACCGTTGGTAAGGTTATCCAAGTATATAGAAAAAAATTCGTTGTCTATATTGAACGTATTCAACGTGAAAAATTAAATGGTACAAATGCACCAGTTGGCATTCATCCATCAAAGTGTTTAATTGTAAAATTGAAAATGGATAAGGATCGTAAATCAATTTTGGAACGCAGAGCCAAAGGACGTTTGGCAGCACTTGGTAAAGATAAAGGTAAATATACAGAAGAGACGACAACTACAGCTGCTGCTCCAATGGAAACAGCGTAAATTATTTGATGTTTTTTGTTTACTCTGTATTTCTATTGTTTTACCTAATTAATATACAAATTAATTAATTAAAATAATTAAAAAAAAAAAGTGTTTTTTTTTTTTTGTTTAAAATGTAAATAAAAAAGTCTTTGATACCAAATTTGAACAAATGTGCAGAGTTTTATCAAGTAGTTAAATATTATTGCATTGTTATTAGGCTAGAAAAGCAATTTTTGATAGAAACAACATTTGAATATGTGATCAAAGTGATATTATTGATCTTTAAATGATTTTTTCCATTTAAATACAGCGTACTGGTGAATTAAGTCTAATATAATTTTTTTCAGGTGTTAAATATATAAAAGACTATTGATTTTTATTTAGCATATTTAATTACATGACGCTGAATAAGGAGCAAAATTTTAAACATTAAATATTCTTTTAACAGCTTTAATAAGTTTTATTGGATAATTCATTAATTGGGCATAGTATAGTTTTTATGTCAATTTTTTTAACACAAGTTTTAAAATATTGTTAAAATCATAAGATGACATTATTTTTATTAACTCAAAATTTTTGAATAGAAATGATGTTAATAGAAAATGTATGTTAAATTTTTATTTTGTTTCGAATCGATTAATTTGCTTCTATCTTATATTTAGTAATTAGTTTGTAGAATCGTCAGGATAGGCAAGGTAGGCACCGTTGAGTAGAAAATTCAATTTTTTTTTAAGGAAGAATACATAATTGCAATTTTTTGAATTAAAAGAAAATAATATTTTGTTTGCTAAATTTATCATAGATTAAATAAAATCTACAAGTTTTATATCGAAAATTTATTATTTAGCTTGCACTGTACGTCCACTTTACCAATTTAATATTTTTCAATACATAAATTAAATATTATATATGGACCATAGCCTGCATTTTTAATTTTGCTTATTCTTATATTACTTGCGATAAGGAGAAATATAAATGGCATTGCACGGGATATTTAAGGATAAAATAATTTTTAGAATAAACGTTCAATGAGTGCATTGGTAATTTACCTATTACCTATTATTTTAGAATCTTAGAATTTGTATTGATATTTCTAATATTACTTTAATTCATACATTATCTAATTTAGATATTAAAAACAAACTTATTGTTTAATGTTACGATGATGCCTCTGTAATTACTGGTGAAATATACTGGTCTAATATAGTTCATAGAATTCCAAATGTTTTTGATTCACGTTTGGTATAGTTGATTAAAAATTATATTTATTAAAGGTAATTGCAATGGGCTAAATTCGGCTATTGAAACTATACAATGTAACGAAAATTCTGGCAAGGAATCTATAGCTAGAACTACAACATCTTAAAACATTTAAATTGCTTTGTTGACCAAAATATTTTTTAAGTCATTTCATATATCCTCGTAATTGCCTATCGAAGATATTACGCAAATAATATGTTTCGATGTTTGATGTTGTTTACTGTTTCAATGCAATGAGTTTGTCGGAAGTTGAAAAAATCGAATAAATAAGTTGAGACAAATTTTAAACAATTCATAGAAATTATTCAAACTTACTAATTCGAGTCATGTAACATAATACGTCGTGATAACCGGATAATTTCGACTAAAATTTTTTTAGATTCAATGAAAAATTTATGAGGGAAATAGGTGATAAATTGTTACCCACTGTTTTGCAATTATATGCAAAACATTAGGATAAAGCATAAATATTATTGATTAACATATTTTGTGGTATTGGTGGCTCGTCGCCACTGGTAGACTCTAATGAATTTCCAGCTCGGTAATTAAATTTAAAAATAGTTAGTCGACAGTCATTGTAGTTTTGATAAATATAATACAGTTTTAACAATAATTTCCTATAAGAATTGATTTGGCCCGACATGATACAGTTTTTTCTTTTACCTTATATTGTTACGATTTGTTTTATAATCATAATTTTGTTGTTTTCAGTTAATTTTATTATTCCCTAATGTTGTGGAAATTTGTGTTGTATTGGATTTTATGGGTTAGACATTAAAATTAGTGAATTATCTCAGTTGTAATAGATAAAAATTTTTAAAAAAATGTAAAATATATGGGCGGTATATTTAAACTATTGCATTTTAATCTCATCAATGTTTAAGTATTTTTTTTTATGGTGATTGATCAAGTTCAACATGCAGACCACAATCAGTATAAATTTGTTATCAACAAGTGGCAGTATACTTTGTATATACCATTGGTCAACGGGGTCGTACCCACGCCAAATTTTAATCAATACATTTATTGATTATTACACCAATTTAATGTAATAATTTATTTTAAAATTCATGATCATAATAAATATGGCAAATTATTTTATCAATGTTTAGTACTATACATACATTTATAAACGTATGTATTATGAATATGATAAATATCGTGTTCATTTGTTTATGATTTCTGCTGATTGTGTAAAACGAAATATAGTAAAATTATATTCTTGCAGTACAAACAATGTATAATTTAATAAATTTTTAATTCTTTTTCCTTTTATCATTTATTTATTTTTTTTCTTATTGCATTTGAGTCACCAATTAACTCAATATTTTTTCTTACTAACTATATATGTATCTACATATTTTATTTTACTTACTCAGTGTATGTAAATCAAATTCATATAACTTTTATCTATTATTATAATTTTATTATTATATATTTGATAAATTTAATATTTAATTCCTAACACATCACATGTACGATGTACATATAAAGTTGAGGAGGACAATGTAATGTGCATAGAAATATAGTGTATTATAAATTATAAACTAAATTTAATATACATAATAATAACCAAGTTATTTCATTTAAGAAATATATGATAATTTGTCGTTTAATTGAATTAAAAAGTATTAAGTGAAAGTGATAACATTTATATATTGCCTGGTTATGGAATATTTAAAATCAATGTTCAGTAGTAAGGATGTGGATAATGTAAATGGAGCTAATAATAATATATTTCAGACTGCATCGTCTAATCATTATAATGAGGAATTATTTCCGTCGATTGACTCTACAAGATTAACGTATAAACAGGTATATTACAAATTTTATTGCTATTGTATTTAACATAATTAGTACTTGGTATTACATACGATAATTATTCTTATTTGTTTGAATTGTAAAAATGAACAAAAAAAAAAACGTTCTATTCTTTGTTTTTATATTTACTTATTTTTAACTAACGCTTCTTTCTCAGAAGCGTTACTTTCTTTTATAATATCATCCAATGGGATTGATTAATCATTATATTAATAATATATATTTTTTTTATATAGTTTTACATACAGTTAATTATAATATTCTTAAGTGATGTTAAAAAAAAGACATTAATGTAATTTTTACGTTAATGTCCAATTTACTTGATAAGTTATATTATTATTTTACGTAGTGATCTTCTTCTTCCTTATCTTGTTCCTTATTCATGGTCAACCAATCACCTTCTTAATCTATTGTTCAACAAATGTCTACCTTGTGTATCTTCAGTCTATGCATTTAATCTCTTGTAAGTCACACCACTGATAACCAAACAGTTTGTGAGCGGCGTGATCACGTTTTCTTACATTATTTCCAATATTGAATGGCAATTTTACGTTTTGAGTTTCCAGTCAGTTCATTTCATGACCAACATTCAGAAACAAATGTCATTGCTGTTCGGCGAATAACAGTTTAAAACACTTTCACTTTTACTTTTTTTTTAGTCGCATTTTTCGACTAATTTTTGGATGTTACTGCTAGTTTTTATGTACATATGCTTTGATAGCAGATATGTATAGTTAAGGATCAGCAATCATTGCTTACACGTAAAAAACGTGTATTGATTACACGACTATAAATTACACATAGTTTACATTTAGTCAACATCTACACATATTTTATATTAAAAATAAATTGCAATATTAAATGCATTAATGTGGAAGAAATTCGTTCAATTTGTGCTGAAGATGCAGATCTAAGATTCGAAAAATATCACTACCATTTCTAAAACTTTGCCATTCCACAAGTTCATCAGATGCTAATCCAGAAATTAAAAAATTGTCATTAACCTCTTGTTAACAACTGTTTAATTTTAAATTACCTGTTTTGGGAATGGAAATAAAATGCAGTTAATGCATATTTGTTAAGAGCCAAATTCTCACTCTTTTTTCTAATTTTGACTTAAAATTATCAAAAATCAAATTTTAATTTATATCTATCCATAGATTAACTGCATCACCAACGGAACAATCTGTTTTTTGCGTTGTATTAATCATATTACATATAGGATTAAAAAGTGCAACGAAAGATTTACATTTTTCAAAGAAATTCATTGTCAAATAAAAGAGATTTCATCTCTTGTTTTATTTTAACTGTATCAATCATCGTGGAATTCGATACAACAACTTTTCTCATATATGGCAAATTAAATGATAAGCATGATAAAGAATTTCTATAAGAATACCTAAAGTGAATTACCATTTTCATACGAAGACCACCTTACTACAGCCTTTTCTAAATCTGGATGCTTAAATTCTTTAATAATTGCTCGAGATTTTTTCCAAAGTAGATTTAACAAAGTCATCAGCTGTAATGTCCTTTGCAAATAAATTGTCAGTATGAGGAGAGCTACAAGTTCAGTGCCACAGGTTTGTTAAACGACGACCCATTTTGCACATATTACTATAGAATTGTCAGATACAACAGCATAAATGTCTGTTGTATAACTGTATTTAGCTATTTCAATTGAGTCGATTAACAATTTCACATAATTTATCACCCGGTTTCTGATTCCATTGTAATATTTATATGCATGAACAAATGTCTGCGACTTATCAGCATTATGAATTATTGTTACAATCGTTTTTATGTTATTAGATTCATTTTTCCATCCATCTATCAAAAGTACTGATCGGGTGAAGAATATGTTGAAGGTACCTGGTTTGCACATTGTTTGTACGATTTGTCAAGCAGAGTCGATGAAAGCTCCTTTCTTTCTGGTATTGCATAGCTAGGTCTTAGCACATTAACACAGACTCTACAACACTAAATAGAAAATTGCATCCGAAAAAAAAATCCGTTAACGATGAGATTATTTTCTATTCATCAGAAATTGATAAAGTGTCTATGAAAGTAGTTATTTTTCTCTCTTCTTTATTAATCCTTATGCTTAATGGGTGAAGAACGTGTACGTGATAACAAGCTTGCCTTGTTACCTGATACATTATTTTCTGATGTTGATGATCTTGTGGTTGGTGATGATGATACATATAGTGTGTAGTTGATGAAGACAAATTAAAAAAAAAATAATTCAGATGATACTCTATATTTATTTATATTTACTTAAAACATATTCAATACAAATAATTTTAAAATTTTAAAATTAACAGACACCATCCATAACTAAATAAAATCTGTTGATATCCATTATCCGATTAAAGATTTTAAACAAACACAATGTAGTAGATTATCCTGTAACCATTTTTCTTTCATCGACTTTTGACATTAAACGTCATCTATATGTATTAAATTGTTGATAAAAAATACTTACAAAAATAAAAAAAAAAATAAAAATAAAAACTGGTGATAATTACAATAAATTGAGATTAAAATTTGATTAAATTATTTTATTTTATATTTGAAAAAAATGATGGTAAGTTAATGTATTATATAATAAAAGATTTTAATATTTAAAAATTGTTTTTTTTATTTGTAAAGGATAAGGTGCGGGTTATGTTTTGAATGATTTTGATGGTGAAGGAGGCGTACGTAAATTAGCAAAGCTATTTTTAACAATTTTTATAATTAGTATTTATCTTTGGGGGATTATTTTTAAGATGCCATTCTATATATAAATAGTACCAAACATCCCAATTTAATTAAATGAATTAAATTTTCTTTTATCTATTTACTTCCGCTTAATGAAATTCCATCAAAAACGTTGTTGTCGTCGTCGTCGTCGTTGTCGTCGTCTCGTCATCGTCATTTATTTATCTAAATTAAATATGAATTTTAAGCTAATATCTTCTTATCTTTATCGAATAATAATAAATAACTTTGTACTATTTAAATACATAAAATAAAGTTATATTATTTTATGTAATATAATTTGTACACAAAATCTGTTGTATATATTTGATAGTAATGAACAATCAATGGTTGTGCCATTTTTGTTTTGTTTATGTTTAAAATTAAATATTATTTATATTGTATATTTGTTGTATTTTACAGGATGGTGCTGATGATTCGGGTAGTCCCCAAAAAGATGCAAGTCCATCGGAAGTGACACCACCACCACAAGAATCAATCATTCCATTAGGTGATAATAGCCTTTTAGTAGACATATCAGATGCACTGAGTGAAAAAGATAAAGTTAAATTTACCGTCCATACACGTACCTCATTGCCTGGATATGCAAAACCGGATTTTTTTGTTGTTAGACAACATGAAGAATTCGTTTGGTTACATGATCGATTTGAAGAAAATGATGAATATGGTGGTTTTATTGTAAGTGATGAAACTTAATTTATTTATTGTATTTAAAATTATAATAACAACTTTTAACAAAAAAAAAAAAATAAAAAAAAAACAACAGATACCACCATGTCCACCGCGACCTGATTTTGATGCATCCCGTGAAAAATTACAACGTTTAGGTGAAGGTGAGGGAAATATGACAAAAGAAGAATTTAAAAAAATGAAACAAGAACTTGAAGCGTATGTGAATTTTCTTTTTATTACACCAATTACCAATAAAAAAAAAAAATAAAATACAAAACCAAACCAATAAAACCATTTCCCCTTTTTATTTTTTCTAGAGAGTATTTAGCAACATTTAAGAAAACTGTTGCAATGCATGAAGTTTTCTTATCACGATTAGCATCACATCCAGTTTTTCGTAACGATCAACATTTAAAAGTATTCCTAGAATATGATCAGGATTTATGTGCTAAACCACGAAAAAAAATGGATTTATTTGGTGGTCTTGTACGTAGTTTAGGTAAAACAACTGATGAATTGTATTTAGGTGCAACCGTACGAGATGTTAATGATTTCTTTGAAAATGAATTACAATTTTTAACGGAATATCATTCACATTTAAAAGAGGCATCAACACGTGTTGAAAAAATGACAAAAAAACATAAAGATGTTGCCGATTCACATATTAAAATTTCATCAAGTATGTTATATTTGTCAACGATTGAAAATTCAAGTATGGAAAAATTTATGGCAAAATCAGCTGAAGTTTTTGAAAAAATAAGGGTACGAACAATGATTTTTTGATTGATTTAAATAAAAAAACAAATATTTATAAATTGGTTTTTATAGAATATGGAAGGGAGGGTATCAAGTGATCAGGATTTAAAATTAGGTGATACATTAAGGTATTATCAACGTGATAGTCATGCAGCTAAAGCATTATTAATTAGAAGACTTAGATGTTTAGCTGAATATGAAACAGCGAATAGAAATTTGGAACGTGCACGTGCTAAAACTAAGGAAGTACATGCTGTGAGTATTACACGTTTATTCTAATTTTTGAAGATTGTATGTTTCTATGCATGATTTTAATTTTTATCTTGGAATTCCAGAATAATTCTACATTCTTTAAATTTTAAATTGTATTTTCCCAATATTGCAGACAATAAATAAGTCAAATTTTCCATTACAGAGAAAATAAAATTATTCATTTTTCTTAATTTTAAAATTGTAATTTTTTATTGATGTTAAATTACCTTAAAATTTTGATCTGGTAATGGAAAACTATCATTTCATAACTACCTTTATAGTAAACAGTTGATCTTGAATGACCTGATGAATTGTCTAATAATTTCCTCATGTAATTCTATCATTAATTTTTTTGAAAATGTTATTTAAATACATCAAATTAAAAAATTAAAATTACACATCTAATCATACGATAACAAATAAGCAGATAAATGCTTTATTCAAATGCATCTTTTAATTTTGTATATTTTAATTTCTTGTATTTATTTGCAACATTATTTTTTATATCGAAATTTATTTATTACAATTTTTTGTATTTATTATGCAGCCACTAGAAGTGCAAGAGGTAATTTATAAAAGATAGAATTTAATCTTGATAATTGTCAGAGAGGCTTAATTATAGTTATTTTAATAAACTAGACTTATATGTATATTTAATGAGGAAAACTCAGTAATGTGATCGAGAATGCAAACGTAGATAAAAATATAATGCAGACAATACAACTATGATTTTAAATAGACATTCGATAGTAGTATTGATAATGGTATAATGTGGACAATCAGTCGAGTGTAAAAAAAATTTGTATATGTTCAATTATAATCAAGATGGACTTCGTTGACGAAATTTGTCTGATATGGAAAACTGAGTCTGCCATGATACTGAAATTTGAACGACTTATGAAATATAGCCCACAAGTCCACATAAACATCAATGTTTAAACTAATGAATATTGGTACGTCTATGCCACGTTCACTTAAGATTGATGACGGAGAAATAGATGTAGTAGACTACTTACAATATTCGGAAATTTTTTTGACAATGTTACTGAAATAGATGTTTAGTTTCGCACACAGAAAACTCGACAAAATAATTGTTTATGCTGAATAGAGTCTGACGATCATAGCAAATTCAAATCAAAAGTTATGCATTTTTAAAACTTAACTATTTACCGAAACTATTGTATGACTGCGAAACTTGGCAGTTGACAAATAGTATATCGTTTCACAATTTAAAATTTTCGTCAATTGTTACATATTTAAAATATTTTCTGGACAAACTCAATGCCGAAAAGGATTTTGTGCAGACTGACAGATGTGAGGAGGCTATTATGTTAACCGAAGAAATTGTAATTGGATCGTACACTGAGGCGACCCAAATTTCTGATATTGCAAAAGACGCACTTGTCGTGAATGTGCATGGTGACAGAAGATCCGGTTATCCAAAAATAATGTGGCAAAGAATCGTCATTAAAGAGTCTAGTATCAGTGATAGGTGATGGAATAAACTGAAGGTACTAGTCACACATTGTAAATAATGGCGAATGATTGTTCGTTGACGAGTGTGTGTGAATGAAGTGACCGACTAACATCAAGTTAATTTAAACTCATCTTTATAAAACCATACACAGGATATATTAGAGTATATGTCATGTTTGCCTGTCTTGTTTAACTAATTGACAAACTATGTATTTAGATGTATAACTATAATTGATTCTATATTTTTCCATTCGTTTATCTAAATTTAGAGTTTGTTTTGGTGGTATGTATATTAGAAACGAACATTTTTAATACCGTATTTCACTAGTGTGATTGACATGATGATTGATAGTGATGAGTGTGAGTGTGTCTTAATGCCCACAAATACCCACATTTATTTTAAATTATAGTAAATAATGAGATATGATATTCTTCATTTTACGTATTCATGGATGGAAACAATGACTAATTTTAATTTATTTTTTAGGCTGAAACTTGTCAGGCACAAGCTTGTGAAAAATTTGAATCAATGTCAGCACGTGGAAAACAAGAATTGGTTAGTTTTAGAACTCGACGTGTAGGTGCATTTAAAAAAAGGTATATTATTTTATATATAAAGAGAAAAAGTAGCATAATGTCAAATCTGAAGAATACGATGAATACTAAACTATTTCATAACCTAATTCGTGTAATTTGGTAATGATAATTGCTCAATGTGTGAGCTGCTTGCATTATCATAATAATTATAATTAATTTTTTTAGAATTTCTTCTTTCAAATGGTCTCTAGTAAATGTTTCTAAATAGTTGACGAATAAGACAACACCCATGCATCCCAGAAAACAGCGACCATAAACTTTGAAACCGATTTTGTGCGCTTCCACCAGTTATTAATCCACTGTTTTTTTTTTTTTTTTCTTTTTGATTGCTTAGTGATGATGAATCCATGTTTCATCAACTTTTGAATTACATGTAAACACAGGTCTAAACAATAAGTGATCATACGAATGTGTTTCTTTTTTTATCGATTATGAACATACCTTTTTTAATATCCAAATGTTCGTGTAAGTTGCTTTTGTACAAGTTAATATGATATATGTTTAACATATTCATAGCTATCTCATGAATTTTTAATCTACAATCGTTTAAAACGAAATCATGGGATTTTATTGATCATTTGTTCAGTGTCACTCACCTCTTTTTTTGAAGTGATGGTTACAATGATAATGTGAAGATACAATGACAACAAAATTGAATAAAACTTTTATCAATAATTTTATGCCAAGCATTTATCAAGTTCTGACTTTGTGATAGATTTTTTACATAAAAAAATTATTCTCAACACTGAATTCACGCTGATTGCATTTATAACAAATAAATCAAAAATTATTTGCTTTCAATTTCCATATCTGGATGAATGTTTGTATGTGACACTTTTTCAGAGTTGTCCAATGTGAAAATAATAATTTCATTTTCGGAGATAGTCACGCATTCTGTTAGATGTTTATGTTCATTATAAATCCGCGACCTTATACACATTGAAATTATTAATTTCTTTTTTTTTTCGTTTTCAATTTACAGTTTAATAGAATTAGCTGAGCTTGAGATAAAACATGCAAAATCTCAATACGAGTATTTGCGTCAATCACTTTTAACTCTACAGGAAATTCAATAAGTGTTTGTGATACTTTATTTCTAAAATAAGACATATGAAATATAATTTAGATATGTAATATATA
>JANSTX010034677.1:0-13648 GCA_027564355.1 Penthetria funebris | reverse complement strand
ACATTTATCACCAAAAAAAAATTAAATAAAAAAATAATAATAATATGGTGCGGTTAAATTTTTCCAAAGAACGATATTCAATAATTTTAATAAAAGAAATATATTTCAAAGCTAAATTATACAAACATTCTACAAATAGAAAAAAGAAAAGTTAAAAAAAAAAAAGTATCCCAGTTGATATTCAATTCATAAATCACATCCCTTACAATGAGTGTGGTGTGTGCGGAATAGATTCTGTGTTCCTGTTGAGTTAATATTTTGGGAATATTGGAACGGGTATACATAATATGATTTGGTTATTCGTTCGCCGTATAAATGCCGCATATACATACGAGTCTTGCAGCATTACAACAGCAAAATCAGTATTGTATGTACACATATATTTATTATTAAGGATGGTGTAAGGTGCAAAGGATATTATTTAAAGGGAAGAAAAAAAGTGAGCATGCTCAAATCTATAGATAAAGAGATTCGGTAATAAATCCCATCGATTGACTCGGGGGTGTCAATCAAAAAAGTAAGAGAATCGAATGTGGTATATATGTGGGAATAAAATTTGATGATGAGATATTGTTTTATCATTTCATTTACCATTCAAATTGATTCATCGTTATTATTACATATAGATGGATATTTGAAAACAGTTCCTTAAATTTTATTAAGATTCTGATTTAAATTTTTGCTCTTTTTTCAATAAATACAAATTTGCATTAAACGTACCCATATAGTTTTAAGTTAAGCCTAAACTGATGCTAGGCCTCGAATTGGATTATTGAACAAACGAGACTCTTCTGTTTTCTGGTAAGTATATTAGAATTGTGTGGCAATTTTGGATAAATGAAATTAAATGGTACTGCATATTGACTCTATAAATTACATAAGTCATTGAATTGAGTTATACAACCTTTATAGTTACCACTAGCCAAGTACTACTATAGAATGGATTTATGTGTAATTATAGCTATACCACCTCTCAACGGAATGTGGTATTGGTTGTAAGTTGTAAGCTGAGTTAGTTGGATTCTAGACAGCTTATCTATACCATAATTATTGACTAGACTTTTTTTTCCAGAGATTTAAGGTTCATGAAACCCATATATACCAATTAAAGAATAATTTTGTTAACGATAAAAATAGTATTTGATTAATTATAATTCAAATACAAAATACATATAAATTTTTAATTTCTTAGTATAAAAACTAATAATTTTAAGTCTAATTTAATTAGACAGCATGACATGACTAAAGTGTTGCAGTAGTGCATTAATTCTGGGATGTTTGTCTGTGATTTTTAATGTTTAATAAAAAATGAGATACGAAAACGATTTACCATCAGCAACCAAAACAGAAAAAGAGATTTATTTCGTTGTTAGTTTCACAATATTTTCTTTAATTTTTCTTTTTTTTTTCTCGTCATTTTTTATTTATTTGTTTTTTCATCTTTAAATTAACAATTTTGTAACTAAAATGCTGACAGATGTTATGTGTCCAATAATTTTGTCATAAAATGAAAATTAAGAAAAATATTACGATGGATGTGTCAACCTTTCTGTAAAACATATGGCAATTACACACCTCAAATGAACATTAAAATCATGTTTGAATCACTTCACTTGTTTTCTGTTTTTTTTTCTTTTTTTGAAATTTATTTCAATTTTTTCCCATTATTTTAATTAGTCTAGACGATAAAATCTTCAAAAATCTTTCATCAAATGAATTATAATTAGGAGTTTTTTTTTTTTGTTTCTTTAAACATGAGATTCAGTAATACCTTTCACCTTGCATAGACTTTTACATTCAATAATAGCACACTGTGTACGGGATGCGTATTGCAGAAATGCACAATATTATGCACAATAATATATTGTCAATCCTCAAATGCATTTGAACATTCTGCAGGACTGCATATAACACTTCTCATGTACTCATTCATGTTTACAGTTTAATGTACATATTCAAAAGCAGTCGTTTGAACACTTAAATAAAGAACGAACCTACATGAAGATATACCGTACACTTATATAACCATTCCATGTATTATGCGTGATGGTCATTTCTGCAAATTCCATTATTGTTCATAAAATCTGCTCCATATGTATATTTTCCAGCGTTTATAACACTCAATCCCAATAAATCAATCTAAAAATTGAATGTAAAAAGCAACCTTGTCATCAGACATATGCTACTGTGAAGCATATAACAGTAAACTATATGACCAGATGATTTAGTCCCATATCTATTTTGCTTAATATCAATATTCGTGCAACCCAAAAATATCGAATTTGTATATCATCATTGATGGAATCACAGCCGCCAGTAGGCGTACCTAGAATGCAGAGTATATAAACTCGACATTGGAAACAGAATTAATGCCAAAAGAACATAAATTAGAAAGGAACTGTTTTAGTAAACATATGGGAATGTGATTTGTATGGTGGATACAAGAAAATTTGAAAACTTTCTCAGAAATAGAAAAAAAATCTGTAAATGAATATACACAAAAGTCATCAGTATCTGCATGGGTTACGCATTTCCAAAATATATTTACCAACACAGAAACGTTTCAACTAAGGCATACGAGGCATAGAATACAAGATGCTTATGTTGCACTCGAATTGTATAATAATAATTAGACTAAGAGATACCGTTTATATGTAGCTAAGTGACAGTTACACAGTTCCGCAGAACAATGGTCGAAATAGCTTTAAAAATAAAAAAATAAAAATCTTAATCCATTATAAATATGCCTTTGAAATTTAGTTTCATGTTAGATTCAAACTTGATGTCATCATATTTGAATATTCCATTTTGGACCGAAGATAGCTTAAAGATAAACGCCAATTTTGCGAAAGGGATAGAGAATAATGTGGAGAAAGAGGTAAAACAAAAGAGGATTAAAGTTATAGACAGTTCTTATCCGTGTGATTTAAGTCCGTAAGATATAAAAATGTAATCACAAAAAATGAGAGAAATAAAGGGAATAAATTATTGAATTTTTCGATCACTGCTACCCACAATATCACATCCTTCTCAAAATATATATCTAAGTGAATATGAACTTGTTGAACATAAAAAACTACGTAACTGTTAGAAGTGTACACTTGAAAGTGGCTAACACTGTTATTTGGAAACAGTAAATTAACAGCATAATACATAGCATCATCGAAATATACAGGATAAGGTGATTATAATGATGAGGATGATAATATGGCACTCTTGACATATAAATGAATGAATTTAATTTATATTATCAACATATGAAAACTATACTTGATCGAATGCACTTAGAAATACTATATTTTCACAATAACACAACCAAACAACAAATTTCTTGATCAAATTCTGAACTTGCTATAATTTTTGTGGGATTGATTTTTAAGTCAGTTTTCTGATATTTAGATATTAAATTCAATCAGCTTTACGCAGAGTCTGGACAATCAGTACTATATCATTTACAAATCATGAATGATTCTTCTAGTGCCAGTGGTATGGGTTGGAGTGAAGTGAATGTATACTGTCCAAAGATTAAAACAAATGTCTAGTAGATATTGGTAAAACTTGAGACAATGAATGGAATATTCAATTTGCCATTGCGCCCAATGTTTTATAGTTACTGATAGGTTAAAAGAAAACCCGATTGTGCATGAACAACGTGATAAAGAACCGGCATTAAGAAGTCTAGAAACAGAGGTAGGTAATAGAGCGAAGTGATGGTAATGGTCAATAATTGCGGACAATATGGCGATTATTTGTTAACACTTTAAATATAGAAATTATTTGCTCAAATTCGTACTTTTGTGGTGTTTTTTCGTTTTTTATTTGCATACGTTGCAGTTATCAGGGTCAGGAATCGCATCAAAAAAACTTATGAGAATAACAGAAATGAAGATCTTACATACTATCACCGGTCATTCACTCAGAGATTGAATCAGAAGTGATGATGTCCGAAATGAATGTAAAATTCAAGACATAGTAAGATGGCAAAGAACCAGAAGGCCATATTGAAAGAATGCCGTAAATTATTGCAATACCCATGGTGAAACGCGGCCAATAGGAAGACCTCCGAATCTGCAACTTCATATATGTCATTTTTAAAGCGATTTGCGTCCTGTGTAGTTTTTTCTAGTTAGGATTTCAATTTCTTTTAGTATACTCTTTTTTGTTTATAAAATTAAAGAGGTACCCTAATAATATTTTATAAACAAATTTGCAATGTCCGCCAGACTATTCAGCATACTAAATATCCACTCAGTAAGTGGAACTGCAATTGTAATACTAGGCACATTTATTTTTTTTAAAACTTGCAAATATTTAAAGAAAATAAATGAGTTTATTCGTGCTAATCGTCTATCTGCTTTTATTTGAGTCAGAATTAAAGAATTGGAAAGAAACAAGAAAGACTATATAGATTAAGAATGTTAGAGTGGTCAACGAAGCTGCCTTGAGCTACTACAGAAAAATGTCGAAGGTCACTCCTTATTAGAAAAAATCTCTGACTTTTAACAACAATAATCCTACTATGAATGATCATGATGATAGTTCTACTTATACGTATACCCAATTAGAGTAGATTATGATTAAATTCTGTGTATATTCTGGGTTTTGACTAAAATTGCTAAATAACATGCAACAACTGCTGTAATTGGAACAAATTCGGAGGTAAAAAATTGATTTTTATCTTGGTGTCCATAATGATCTCTATGAAACAAATATATTATCATCAACATTTTTCAAAGTTTTCTTTTACAAAACATAATAGAATAGTGCAATATTTTTAATCGATATATACATGGAACCAGTTGTTAATGAAAAATCATCAATATTTATGTTTGTGATAAAAAATTCATTAACAGCATGTGCTAAAGTTTGTAAATCATAAAAAGGATATGAAAATATTGCTGCTAAATTATTCAATTTTGTGGAAATTTGTGATAAAAAATGCTGTGAATCGTTCGTAAGACATGATGCTGAATTTAATGTCTTATGCCACAAAAATTTATGGTCAAATAATGTAATGTTTAAACATAATGAAAATGGAAATGGTCGAAGATGCTATTTTGGTAATAAGAAAAACAGTATCATAAGTTTGAAACGTATTTGCTTAAATATTCCAAACTATGCAAGTTGATTTTCAAGTAGGTTACTGGGGGTAGTGCTGCACTTGATATCTGATATTGATGTCAAATAGTCTTTCGGTGTCTGAAATGGATTGGGATACGCTGATTCAACATTATCCACTAAATCACTAAAATCAACTTTAATAAAACTTAAATATTATTGGAAATTGTCTACTTTAATAGATTTTCATATGCAATTTTATCAATATTTTCGCTTGGTACTCGAAACATCTATTACACATGGTATTATGCAAAAATATAAGAAATTTAAATGATTCGCAGTAAATTTATAAATAAATGAAACTATTTAAAAATATGATTCAAGCAAATTTAATATTTTTAACAATGAAAAAAAAATGTCAACATAAGCAATGGAATTGAAAAGAAATTGATAAAAATAAAATCATTTTGTGACGATCACTAGCATTATTTTCCAAGAAAAATAGGAATGCAATGATTGACTATCTTGTTAAAGAAAAATACATTTTCAATTGCATTGCGAAAAGGAAATTGAACAGAAAATGAAATAAAGGATAAGTGACAACTTTTTCAAAATGTACAATAAATTTAATAGAGCATCCCCATCATTTGTATCATATTGGTTTCACTTTATGTACTCGTATATATAATTTAAAGTGAAGAATAATATTTTTCGATATCAAGACACAAAAAAAGATAATAGGGTTGTATGTACAGTTCGAATATTGGGAAATGCATATATTCGCATGTGGATTGACATTAATGGACAAAATTTAAGAGGATGCGAGTTATGATCAAAAACGACAGTATTTTTCACGTTGGGTAGTCTCTCTAATAGATTAGGGATTGAATGCAAATAACTTCAGTATAACTTGGGAAAAAATTGGGGAAAAAAAAGGGAATTTCGAGTCTATGATCCGCCAATTAAAATTATTCATAACTGTTCGAGGTGCGTACTAAAGAAATGATCTACAAAATGCATGATATCATGTTAAGTTATTACAGATTGAAAATTCATAAAACATCTCAAGTGAACGTGTACATAACACATCTTACACAAAAATGTACATATGAAATAATATACATTTTCAATGTTGATTACATGAAATGTAAAAGAATTTTTATGCCGATAGTCACATCCAGATGATATATATCGTCTTTTCACTGTATACCTAATCTTGCCAATGGGAGCATACCTACTCCGAAAGTGATATGGTACAGCTCGAACTCTGCCTGTCCAATTCATCTGTACTTTAGCATTGCCTATAATTTACCTATGTCCTGTAACCCATTGCAGTGTAACTTCGCTCGTGTTAACCTCCACTAATTCGAAGAAGCAGCTTTTTATATTACCCTTGATGCTTTTTAGACCGTTAGCATTTCTGATTGACGGACACTTGATTTGTCTGACAATTTTGACAGTTTAAATGATTATGTGACAAAACACATAATGCATTTTTATTATTTTTCTGCTTTGTTATCAATCTGCCTTGGTATGTATGGGAAAATTCGATGATTAAAAATGAATATGACAAAAGGAAGAAACGTTTCACTTAATATGGTTTCTTCAGTGCACATAGTTGACTGTCTTCTTGTACTATATGGCAAAGAAATTGTATAAACGGAAATTTATTTATTTAAGAGATCATTTCTTCGAAAGATGATTTATGATAAGATGAATACATCAGTTTTATTAAAATTTAATGTCACATTTTGTTAGCATAAAAAATATTATGTTATTTATGATTATATTATTTAACTTTCTAGATGTTGTTATATAGAAAATAAATTATGTAACAAGCAACATATGAATAATAAATTTTTTATATCAAATTTCTAAGATTTTGGTTCCGCTCTTTTTTCTATTTTTTTTTTGCACATTTTTATGTGAAATGTATGAGCATTTGATGTTAAAACAGCCATCAAACCATAATTTTTTTATTGGAAACCTAAACTGAAATATATTTGACATAAATCATTTGAATACTGTGACAGATCATGTATTTTATCTATTGGTAATTAAAACTATATTAGACTAATATTCTGTGAAACTAATTTAGCGATGAGCTTAGACTAAATTATGTTACATAATTTTTGGTTAAATACCATCATTTAACTATTCCATATATCGATCCATATCGCCAAAAGGATGATTAAATTAGATCAACTAATTTGACAATTTTGACTGTTCACAACAAATGTGTAAAATATGATTACTGGCCGAGTTAAGTAAAGGAAATGATGATCTGTGTTAGTATTACTAAAGCTTGAATTCATTTCAATTCAACATTGATTTCTAAATCCATTAGAAATTAGTTCGAATTTCATAACAAATCTAACATATGGGATTATATTCTAAAAGCGGAAATCTGTTTCAATTCAATATTGATTGCTAAGCTTATTAGAAATTAGCTAACATTATTTAGTAATATGATTTTCTATTCAAATTTATTACAGAAAAATTTGACCTGTATGCAAATACGAAGTAATATTTTAACATGCGGGAACATAGAAAATCAACGAACAGCTATCACCTGTACTGTACTCCACAGTGGTATCAGTCACTTTAATCACAAGTTTACACTACCTAATTTTTGGTCGACCAGATCTTTAACTGCACTATGAATTCCAGTCAAGTATATGGTCAATCCAATTCCATTCGTGTCAACCGTCATTTAAATATTAAATTTAACCAAATAATTCTTAATATGCGTCTCTAAAGCACCTATTGCGAAGATTTGAATTTAGGACATTATGATATTTGTCACTTTCCAACTTTCGTAGTCATACAATGATATGAATAAAAAGCAAATGAAGTCTTTAAAGTAAGAAAAGAAGTTTAACAAAAATTACCCAAAATGATAACAGAGATTTATATAAGCACCGTTCAAAAGAGCTATATCTCTAATATAAAATCTAGCTGGAAATATGATAGAGCATGTAGCATCTTCTTCTTCTTTTTCTTCTTTCTTGCCTTTTTCCTTATTCAGGGTCGGCCCTCCTACTTCTCAATCTATTTCTCCACAGGTTTCTGTCTTGTGTATCGTCACTTTCTGCATTCAATCTGTTCAGGTCATTTTGAACAACTGATACGCAAGTAGCTTGTGGACGACCGCGTTTCCTTACATCTTGCATGTAGCATATATATTTATAAGGACAAACATAATGGATCTGATATATGTTGAGTAAATAAATGAATTAAATACAGATAGTCCAAGTTACGAACTGTCAGAAATATAAATTTCAAGAACTCGAAAGTAAACAAGATGAACTACTTACTTTCTGGCATACATAATAGTATTATGACATAGAGGATCAAAATTCTTTGTTAGAAACAATTAATAACATACAATATTTTTCCGCTAATTTATTCATGTCAAATGATTGTAAAATAGAGGAATATCGATTTTAGCACTCTTCACAATTCGCCTTGAAATCATTCCACATAATATCCGGTTATCATTGATCATCTTGACAATAATGTGTTCAGTATGTGAAAAACGAAGTAATATGATCATCCAACTCCATTTTATTTGATTTGCAATTCTGTTGCCACTCTCCATAAATTCTCGGTTGATATTTGACATTGGGGCAAGAAAATTTTTAGTATGCGCCTGAGGTATCTATTGACGAAAACTTGAATTTGTGCCACGATGTTATTTGTCACGTTCCAAGTTTCGCAGCTATAAAAGAGTATCGATAAACAATTTGTTTAAAAAATGCAAAACAGAGTGTACATCAAAAATGTCACCAAACCTTCCACGTGACAATACTTTACATTACGAATCACGATATGTTATCGACGCCGGATATGCCTATCCGCTCTTCAGGTGTTTTGATGCAAATTTGATTTCACCACGACCTTGAGCAGAATCTCTAAATTTTTTTGTAGTCGGTGTTCGGTCAACCACGGACTAAAAGCAATCTGAGTGTCAACCCTATTCCATTTGCTGATGCTCATTTGAGAACATCAAAATGTCCCTATATTGAATTGGACGTTCAATTCTATATTACTGTCCGAGTCGGATTGCCCGCCAGACACTAAGTTTCCTGCAATATTTTCAAAAATAGTAAGCTAATCCTGATGTGCACCTTTACCAACCTGTTATTTCAGTTGTCTTGTCTCTTTATACCTGTCATTTTGTTAAAATTATCAGATTTATCAGAATTAATATTTTTTTGTAGATATTATGAGGTCTAAAATTATTCCAACACCATTTCGTAAGCCATGCTCAATATGTTTGACCTTAAATAGTTAGTTTATTGTGATAGGTTCGTAAAATATAATATAATGCAACACTCTTATTGGAGTAAGTGCATAATGTAATTTCAAGTTATTATTAACGTAAATTAATATTTAGCAAATATGAAAAAAAAGGAGAGTATAACGAGAATATCCCTCGTGAAAATTCTAAGGATTTTTACAGTATTTTCATGTGCAAAATAAAACAAAAATTAAAATTTGCATTCAACTTTATTTTTATTCTTAATTCAGACTTTCTAACATATGCATATGTAAATGCAATTGCACTTTTTGATATCACACAAATGTTGTAGTTTGAGCTGAATTTAAAAAAAAAAAAAAAAACAGGCAATGGGAAAATTTTATTATTTGATGGGTTATATAAATATGCAAACGAATAAAAATTGTGAGTTTTATAAGTCCTTTTTTTAAAGTGAAAGAAAATTTCTTTTATAACTTTTAGCTGCTTTTTTTTTTTTTTATTAACATTTCGTTTCATTTTTTTCCCTTAAATAAGTATGAACGTGTTATAATTACATTAATCTTGTTTTTTTTTTTTGCTTTTTGTTAAGCTAAATCATGTTTCATTTGCATGTTTTACAACCAAACACATAGTGACGTTGAAATATTGCACTTTGGAAAAACTTAGTTCAATGAATGTGCAATATAAGACAAAATAGTCTGGATTGTTTTCCAAGTATGTAAATACGAGAGTGCATATTGAAAACAAAAAAAAAATTAATTACAATATTACTGCATGAACAAATTTTATTTTAGTAAATCCTTTTTTGTTTTTATTTCGTTTGTGTTTAATTACTTAAAATTTTCTCTATGTTTTTAAATAAGTTACATACAATTGGGACGCACAAAGCGAAAAATCCCTAATGAAATTAGAATTGAAAACATAAACTTTTTTCATTATTTGATTAAATTGCAAATAAGCTTTTGTGTTTGCTTGCTTTGGAAGTGGTTTCTAAGTACCAGCATTATGACCTTTTACATATTTTATACATACTATACAATTCACAGATATTTGGAATTATCCATGAAACCTCCAGTATCCTAATGAATTCTACAATCAAATGAAATGATATATCTGGAAGGAATTATGTAATTGAGTGTACACATCTCTATGTTTGAGTATGGAATGTTAAATGGTGGAATAGCGATAATAAATTACTAACGAATGACCTAACTATTGACATTATTTTATTACCAATAAGACGATACCGTAGATATTGATAAATATATATATATATAGTTGAAATTAGATGTTAAAGTTAAAATTCTCGTAAGTCTTGCACATACCATTTCAATACACTATGAATTATTGTCGAACAATCGATTGAATAAAATAGGCATTCGATAGTATTGATCGTGATATGATGTGGATAATTCTATAATGTAATGTAACTTATCTGCGTGATTCAAGTGTAGAATAAGATAAATACTAAACCACATGGTATACGCTGAGGTCTTAATGGTCGGCTGTCAGCATTGAACTGCTATCGCAAACTGAGTCAGATATAAGCATGAAATTAGAACGACTTATGAAATACAATTCACGAAGATTGGTACGTCCATATGAGGCCTCAGTCGCATACTTAAAATAGCTTAATCAAATATAATACGTAACAAAAATTTATGGAAACTGACAGACCCTGCGATGCGATAAATTGGATCGAAGAAAATCGAAATTTGGATCGATCAGTTACAGATACTGTCAGTTTCGTTCCAAAATTCGTACCCGCTTGGAATTATTAAGGTAGTAGAAGACTAGGTCATTTAAAAAAATTAACATGGCGAGTAGCCGTCATTTCCACGATAGATATTGATCAGAGATTGTGAACAATTGCGGTTTGTCAATGCTTCCATGTTGAATAAAGATCGATCGAGATGATAATGATGATCTGAATTCTGTATACTCAAACATTTTATACATTTAAAATGATTTCCGGATCATGAAATAGATATTTGAAGGAAAATGTGAAAATGTTGGTAGTTGACGTATTAGAAATAATTAACAATCAAATCAGTCAGACTGATACTTGATCCATACACAAAAATTAACAGGAAGTACTGACATTAAGTATGTTCCGAGGAAAAAGACCGAACAGATAAACATGTCAGTGTATTTTAAAAAAAAAAATTAAAGAAACAAGTCCTAACTATACTTAATGAATAGAATTGAAAGAGGGAAAACTCTCAGTTGACTTGTTGTGCAATGATGAAGACAGTATTTTTTTGTTTTTTTTAGAATTTAATAAAGCTGAGTAGTTATATTTTAATAAAAACGAAATTGCAGAATAGTAAACATTGCAAATTAACTGAAAGTTGGTAATAGATTCTGTAACCCACTAAAGCAGGGCATTAGTTTTTCAAATAAAAATTCAGAGTGTCATCTGTGACAACTTATTGTCCAATGAACTGTTGACTGCAGTTTAAAAGTGTACACATTAATGGACCGATTAAATGGAAATTGATACAATTATGGTGTGAGAAATATTCCTAGACTCATAAAAGTTCAATTAGGTCACATTTTAAGGGCATGTGACACTTTCTAAAATTTAAATTTCGAACTAAATTTACTTGCCATTAATAAAGTTAAAAAGAGAAACAAAACTTATTGTTAACCCGACGTCGAATATATACGTTACATCGTAACACCGATATAGGTGTTTTTTTTTTTATTTTTTTATCCAATACATAATTTTCAATAAATTAGGGATCATATCAACCCATGTCTATTTTCATCATAAAAATCGATTGAGATTTTGTCATTTCTAATTTCCATATTAAAATTGGTATTCCATCCATCGTACACCAGACAACATAAAAAATTTCAATCCAAAATCAACAAATTTGTTTGATTAGACCACATAATATCTTTTTCCCTTTTCATGTGAGTCCATAATCATAAAATTATTCTTTTTGCATGCAATTTTATATTATTCTCGAATATTCGTGTGTTTATGTACTTTGTCGCCTGAAATATTGTTTTGATAGGATCAATGAAAATATATAGAGAAAAAGGAAAAATGATATGTCTGGTTCGAGGATTATGCATGGTTTAATTTCAAAAAAAAAAATTAATTATTTACAACAATACCCGCGAAATAAACGAAATACATACTCATATATTATTGTGGAGATGTACGAGTGTATAATCATTAAATTTATAAAGGTGAAAATATTGTGATGTTTATTTACTAGACACACAGAGTGACCGACTAATTGATATTCAGGTGAATCATACCATGCTCTGCACGTATGATTCAATTTCTGGCAAGTGATCGTCACTGAAAAATATGGTACTTTGGTGTGATGAAAAAATATTATCAAAGACCGCAGCAACTGTGGCCAATTATTTAGATGTAAAACCAGACAAATATTAGATCCATAATTTTTCATCACAATTTATAGTATTTTTTGTTGACATGTGACTAATTGTCAACAAATTGCATTGAGAAACTCATAGTTCGAGACATATTGTGTTGCCATGGCGAGAACTTGAATGTGAGGTACAATATTATTTATCACTTTCCAAGTTTCACAGTCACACAATAATACTGTTCAATAGTGTGTTTTAAAGTGCAAAAATTTAGATTATTTGAAATTTGCGACGACTGCCAGACTCTATTCGGCATACCAAACATTGGCGAGTTTTCTATATTGTGGAAACTTATATCTGTTACAGTACCACCATCTATTGTCAATTAAAATTTTATGAAGTGACTACCCTTAAATGTGCCAATTTACACAAACACAAAATATGTGGCGTAATTGATATTATTATGTAATCCCATTCAAGCCCACTTACAAGGTTTGTACCTTCCGAGCAGAATCCATTTCCGTCTTATTTGATATCAGAAAATCATTCGTAGGATGAATTGGATGATCTATTCCAAAACACTGTCTGGTTAATTTACATGTCATATAAATGTTGAATTTCTCTAACGTTTTGTGAATTTGCAACGCAATGTTTTTAAAGAGATTATGCTTAAAAAATCGTGTGCTTTTACTATAGCCGAGTTAGAATGTTGTAAATTATATTTTTGATTTATCCTCTTCGCATTACTAAATTCCGTGTATCATCACTTAATCAGTTGTTATTTTACCAATGAAACGAATAACGTTCTAACCAACTTGTCTCAACTTGACAATGAATGTAGTACAATACGATAAGTTTTATCTTAATCTGTAAAATTATTTTTAAAAAAATCGTATTTGTATATTGTTATAAAAGTGTGTTTTGGAAGGTTGCTATTTGTTATATACAACGTTGATTCTCTGATAAATAGCCTTGGCC
>JANSTX010034666.1:0-13651 GCA_027564355.1 Penthetria funebris | reverse complement strand
ATAGCGAATGGAGTGAAACAACTGAATCCCATCGTTTTCGCCATACAATTTAAATAATCAGGACTAAAAAAAATGTTGTTAGGTGACGTAGCCAACAGTATATGAGTTTTGCAGTTTATGAAATCAATTTTCGTAAATTATCAACCACTTATAATATTTACAAAACAAATGTCACTAATTATAATCCAGCAAAAATCATTTATGATACTCGTTAAATTCATAAATTTAAACAAATTTATTTATTAATCAATTGGTCATTAATGAAATATTATGTGTTTTTAGGTTAAGGTTTTAAAACAAATATTAAATAATATCAATTACAAAGAATGAGTAGTTTTAAATGTTATATAACATAAAATAACTTCTAACAACAAAATGTTTTTTTTTATAATATTAGCAAATTAAATGATGCCTAAAAGCCTTTATTACCGAATAAAAAAATTGACAAATCAAACACGGAAAAGATTAATTAAATCTTAATTATCATTGCTAATTTAATTGGATGACTTTACAATATTTTAAAAAAAACGTATGTGCGTGGACCTCTTGAAAAATGAATTACTTTATAGGTAAATTGTTAATTAAATATAATTAATTAAAAGTTATAAACACTAACGTATATATTTGTGTGTTACATCTTAATTAAATTATACATCGATCACAAGGAATCCAATTAAATTTGTATCTTTGTTTATTTCTTATTCAGACGCAAGCATCTCAATGTATTTTTGCACTATAGCTTCTATTTTTCAAATCATTTTGAGCAACTGATAACCATGTAGCTTGTGATCGGTCACATTTTCTTGCAGTCATTACTAATATTTAAACTTTGTTGCTGTGCTGTGACAGATTCATAATTTCATAAATGGCAATTGCGTGTTCAGGAATTTTTAATCATTTCTCTTTGATTAAGATCTTAGTGAATTGAAAATTAACATCACCAAGTTATTTCAGAACATCTAGAAATTTTCTCGATCAATTTATTGTCAAGTAATATTTTTATAGATATATATGCGACTTTATATTGTATCACAAATACAACTCTTTGATAAATATATTTGTAAAAAAGATCTTAATAATAATCCATGCTCAGAACAATTACCGTTATAATAAATCCATGTAGTTTCTTAGATACAAGCCATAAATATTGGATATTTCTTCCAATTAATACTTCCGGTAGTTCCGTTCGGCGTCCAGTGCTAAGGAGTCGATGTTCAAAGTAAATAATCGTTAAGCTTTACATTTTAAATTCACTTTGCTTTTGAAACTACGTACCCGATGATTCGATTGACTTCATTTAGTTTACCTTCAACATTATTTATAATACTAAAAATAACTAATTTCATATTTCATTTTATTTGTTAACGCTCACTTTACTTTCTTCTATTAAACTTTTGTTCTTTTTTATTTTTTTTTTTAATTTCCGGTATACTGTGATATAGATACAGAAAATTCACCCACTTATCAAATATCATTGCAATTCACACTCACATGCACTCTGACAAACACTCTAATTTAATTCTAAACTAAAGAAGAATTAGGCTCTGATATCTCCTGGGACGCATATCTTGCGGGAATTATTCAAAACAGAACATAAATTTGAATTCTTTTTCGCTCCCTTGTAATCCGGTTCTCTCAATGAATAGCGAATTTATATCCCATTTTTCCATCCACTGGAGTCTAAGAAGATTCATTCGTCTACTCACTAATGCCGGACATTGACACAAAATATGTGCCATCGTCTTTACATGTCTAGAGGAGTCATCATATACCAGATCTATCTTCATGACTCCCAAAGCCACTATATGTTCTATTACTTAAGCCACGAAATTTTATCAACTCCCCCTGACGTGTCGCTGACATCGACTATGGTAATTTTCATAGTTATATAATATAATATATATATAAGGACATATAATATATATTTTTATTATTTGTATAAGCAGAAATCACGAAATCACGTACAAGTAATTTTTTGTCGGAATATCTACCAAAGTTTACAATGCATACTCTACATAATCCATATAAACGAATACTAAACCTAAATCTTTAAGAGTCTGTAACAACATTTAATATATCAACCATCGTTTTTTGATATGGTGTAATATTTCTGAAGCATTCTACAGCGTATAATTATCACCATGAATTCTCTTATCATATACTATCAAGAGGTTGAACTGGATTGAACATTGAAGTCCTGAAGATATTTAACATTTAATTTACTGTGAATCTACATTTTTTCAATATTTGGGGTTTTTAATAATATTTATGTTTTCATTTTCAGTAATATTTGCTAATCACTATTTGAATAATTCGATTAATTATATATAGTGCATATATGTATACAGTTTCCAATTACCATCAGTGATGGTGTCTCGGACGAAACTAACTTGTTCATTCACCAGAACACAGAATTATAATTTTTTAAATAATCAGCACGTATGAGATCATAATAAACGGTGGTTAGTAACGACATATGATACCTTGCTGATTTAATGTGACATTTATTTTTTAAATCAAAGTTAAATCATTAATCATCACAAAATAACTACCATTCTTAACAATTAATATTAGTTTCTACAGCAATGTTTCTATTAAGTCTATTGAGCATAATTATGTCCAATATGAGTGTCCAGCCAAACATCTATTTTACGATCACTAAAATTTTATCAGATTATTGTAAATTTCAAAGTTACAATATTTTGTTAAATTTTGAATGGTTTTATATGTAAATTGGACTCAAAAATGCTGCTGTTATTGTATTTGAAGATCACAATGATTTCATCGGACATTAGCAATTGATTAATTGAAATGGAAATAATTTTTTTTACTATTGACATTAATATTTTCTTTAAGATTTTATAATGGAAAGTGATCGCATTTTTCTAGACAAAATGGAACATAATTAATTTAATTGAATTATTAAAATTTAAACCGACCGTAATGTGTATGTATTCCATTTGTATAGATTAATATTGAAAGTAAATGTTGTTAATGTAACAAATCTTTTTAAAAGAGAAATATTGAAGAGAAAAAATAGTCAACATTCATTCCACATTAATGACAAAAGTTGACCCAAATTTTTTAATTTTGTTGTTTATTGTTCAACAAAATGCAATACATTTTTGTAATATAATATTTTTACCCATAACATACATTATTTTTGTCCTAAATTAGTGTGTTTTTTTTTTTTGTTTTTTCATCTTGGCTTGGTCATAATAAATGAGTAACTATTAAAATCAAGAATAAGATACAAGACAGCAGAAAAAAAAAAAACAAAAAACATACGACGAATAATTTAACTTCAAAGAGATATTATTAAAATATGATTTTAATGATAGTGAAATTCAAAACAATGTTATTAACATTTATTACTTGGTGGTAATAATAATTTTACAAAACATTAATTTACGTAAACGAAATATAGAAGATCAAAAAAAAAAAAAATAATTGTATGTACCATTAGAAACAGAAAAAAAAATCGGTTTCAATTGTACAGTGACAGACATTATTCACACTTAAAATCAGATCTATTCAAAATATTACAAAATATGTGTACATGATGGTGAATGGAGTGGTCAACAATTTTCAGAGGTTGATTTCACAATCACATCATCAGGTAAACCTTCATACTTCTCACGACAACATTAACAGTTACCATTTATTTAAGATTTCTAGTCAATATCTTTGTTTCACTCTAAATATTGGAACCCAGTTCACTTCATTTTCTATAACTAATATGAGCGTCTCCATCATTCCAATATCCGGTATCTTCATAAGACCTTATTTTATATTGTATTTTGGACAAAAGATTTTATGTGTCTAGAATACTAATTAACTAAAACTTATGTTATTGGTGATCTAATGATATCATCAGCATCATTATAATATTTACACCAAAGAAACGAATATATTATGGTTGATTGATTGAGTTAATCCAGATTGTTGATGAGATCTTCATATACACAAAATGAAATAAGACACTAAATTATTATTATTATTATTAGTTAAATTGAGAAATTTTCTGTGATCATATTGGTTAGGACAAAGGTGAACAACAACTTATGGTCATGACCGGATATAATGTATACTTATGTTTATCAAAATATTAATTATAATATACGACGAGTATAGTGAACAAAAAATCAATTAGGCGATCTTAAATTACCAATTCTTGGTAATTTATGAGTAATGTATACGGGAATATATTTTTAAATTATAAAAAAGAAAAATCTACGGGTAGCATATGTTCAAATTTCCCTTTTTATTTTTTTTTTCTTGTATTTTTTATCGCAAATTTAATGTTTCCGGTTTATTTATTCAAGCAGAATTTAAAATTTAAGAATATAAAAATACTGTCTATAATTATAATATATCGTATTTACCAATTGCCTAAGCGAATCAAAGCCTATGTCAATAATTAAATTAAATGCTTTATAGGTTTAGCTTTATCACAATTCTCCTTACTAATAAAATTCCCATTAAAAAAAAAACTTTATCGAATGCTTCAAATGAATTATTTTTTTTAATTTTAACAATTTTTTCTAATTTTGAATTTACTTTACTACTTGAAACTTTTTCTTCGAGATCATGTTCAATGAAGAACTTTTAAAATAGTAATTTCATTGTATACCACTATGATCTATCTACAGAAAATATTGAGGGAAAAATATGATGATCAATAATAATAAATTATATACTGATATGTATAAGAAAGAGTCGTTAAATAAATAGGACAACTATGCCTTAGATGTTTTTATAACAATATTATTTTGGTACGTGTTCAAAGAAATAATATTTTCAATTGAAATTAAATGCATTTTTTTTAAAAAGACACGTGCATATACAAATGGGATGGTGTGCTTACTAGAATAATACGTATATGTATAAATAAATAAAATATACTCATTAATTACCATATAACATTTTCATGGCCTGTGACTTTTATTAAAATAAACAAAAAAAAGGTTAAAAATTGTATTTTATCCAAGTTATGCTTGACAGAATTATGGGTGGTGTTATACCGTTACCAAAATTTATTTTATTTAAATTTTTTTTTTTTTTCTATCTTTCAAAATCCAATGTAATTAATAATTTGTTTGTAAAAAATATACATTCAATAAATGAATTTTTCACAATGAAAAGAAAACTAATAGCTAGATGTGTTTGTACGAAAAGTTGATTTTTCCATATTCTTTTTTATTTTATAATAACAAAAAAAAATGTCAATAGTTTAGTTTCACTATATGAAACTGTTGTTTATTAACGCATATATTCTATATATTTATATAAATATGCTCATTTCCTGTTAACGAGCATAATAAAGTAACATATCAATTTTAGCCCTTTTTTTGCCAACATAAAATACTGTTTTATGTACATTTTTTTTTTTTAAACATAATAAAAAAGAATTGCATCCATAAAACTTGATGCAACAAAACATGTAAATGTCATTTTAATTAACGATCGCCTACAAATTCATACTATGGGTGTACATCGTCACCTGTTTTATAAATATAAGTGTTTTTTTTTTTTTTTCCATAAAAATTATATTATAAAATATTAAATATCAAAACTGTACGATAAAAATAATTAATGTTAAAAATAATGTAGAAAAAAAAAAATAAAAAAATAGTAAATAATCAAGAAACATATGATAAATACAGGTTGTATGTAAGAGTTTGATATGTTTTTCTATATACTTTTGATTATATGCATAATATAAAAAAAAAAAATATATTAACTAGAATATATTATACTATAGATTGTAAGTTTCTAATAATAATAATATATAAAAAAAAAGTGGTATTATATATTAATAAACTCGTCGTCGTTTGTACATACTATACGTACCATCACAACATTTAACAAAAAAATATATGCACAGGAAGTTATGATAAAGACTGGAATAAATTTATAAATACATTGAACTCAATTTATGGCATCAACATATCATATATGTATAAAATGGTAAAAATAAAATTTGTATATCAATAATATTATATATATTTTAAAATTCAATAAATCATGTGGGTTTTATTTATTATAATTGGTATATATGATTTTCATAATATCAAATATACAATTATTTTTGCATAAATCCGATCAATTTTTAATTGGATTGTGGTAAATCATCATAAATCACTACATATAAAAACAGATGCTAAAAATAAAAATGATTCACAGAATTTTATTATATAGGAAATAATATTTAGCATATTATGCAAATTTGAATAATACGATATATCATATTTAATTGGTATAAATCAATATACTATATTTAAGAATATATTTATCTAATATTATATTTAAATGTTATTAGTGTAATATATTTTTAATCATTTATTTAAAAAAAAAAAAAACATAGTATGTTACATCATAATAATTTAAAAATTATGAACGAATTTATTAAAATTTACCCAGTGAAAAACAAACGATTTTACACATAGAAAAACAAAAGACCTAAAAACGACGAACCCTTTATTATTTTTCTTTCCTCTGTTGAAAAAAATATGGAAATTTTATTTCTATTTTTGCCATCATCCTATTGATTTATTGATAAACAATTTTTCGACTCATCCTTACTTAGTTTATCAATAAATTATTTTATTTTTAATCAACATTTTTTATTGCTGGTAACCCAAAAAATTATTTATAAATTTATAATATTAAATTATTAAATGATGGTGATTCTATTAATTATAACTTCTTTTCGAAAAAGAAAGAATCCATTATTATAAAACAAATTAAAATGCAAAAATTGTATGTCCTGTAAATGATGTTCAGTATTTAGAATACGGTACACATTGATAGCCTTACATATTACGTATTATGCGGACAGTATTGTATATAGGATAACTACAAAAATATAGTTTTAATGTATAATTATAGAACTTGTATTAGTTTGAATGTGATTTTTTTTTTTAATTAATACTGGCATTCCTGATCAACCAAAAATTTTCTTTTGATACATTTAATATGAGAATTTTACATATTACTTGAAATTCATTAATAATGTAATTTTCACTGATTTTTGATGATAATTAACATTGCATTGATCTTGCAATGATATCATGTCGGTACAAGATCCGAAGGTTTTTTTCACTTCAGTCGTCTAGTTAGATTGTTTGTATTCAGTAGACGAGTTGCTTCTTCGTTAGTGTGTTCGACCAGTTTCATCTGATGTTTCGAAGCTATTTGACCAATTACATCGTGTACCATAGAAATACCAAGATCACGATGAAGATCATTATTACGGATGTACAAAGGAGCATTCACTGCGTTACGTAGTACTTTATTTTGAAATGTTTGTATTGTTTTGATGTGACATTGTGCAGCACAACCCCAAAGTTGAATGCCATACACCCATATGGATATACCTGGTTATACATTATCAATTTGTTGTAGATAGTTACAGATGAGTTTCGTCCCATGAGCCAGTATAGCTGTCTGTAGCGTACTCTTAGTTCTTTTAGTTTAATCTTGATGTGCTCATTCCCATTCCATTTGACTCGAACGTCTAGTATCATTACCGCCCGGTTATTTGGTTTACCATGCATTATTAATTTTGGATGATTTTGCAGTCTTTTATTGGTGAAGTTGATGTGGATCGCCTTATGGTTTCGTTTAGCTTTAGACGTCAACTATTTGTCCAACTTTCAATTTGTTCACAGGATGTTTGTAGTTTAGCCGTTGAGATTTCCGCCGTTTTACCAAAAGCTAGACATGCAGTATTATCTGCAAACGTAGCGTTAATTACATTAGTCATTTGTGGTAGGTCAGCGGTGTATAGTGGATATAAAACCGGCTCCAGGACACTGCCTTGCGGTACACCGGCCCGAATTTCTTGTGTCATTCTGATAGCTGAGTTGAATAATCGTAGAAGCATTTGTAGACGCCTAATGGGCATGTTTTTTATGACTTGTCCAGTAATAAGTTCGTATCCCGGTGATTTCTTAACATTTAGGTTATATTTAATTTCTTTTTTCAGCTCCTTCAACATGACCTTTTTTATTGATTTGCTGTCCAAGTATCGTTGGGTTTGAATGTGTCTTCAAGGTGTTCAGCGAAAGCATCTGTCTTTTGTTGGTCATCTTTTGCCCATTCATTGTTATTCAATAAGATCGGAGGAATGGAGATGATTTTTTTAGTAAATTTTTGGTTGTTTACCAGAGGGAATAGTTGGTACTTTTTTCAGCCGTCAGTCCTTTTAGGAATTTATTAGTTGAATTTTCTTTCAATTCGTTAGTTAATCTTTTGATCTGTTGAGCCATTCTGTTTAGCTCCGGTTTTTAAATTGGGTTTCGTAATGTTTGCCATTGTTTTATGATTTTTCTTTTTTGTTTTACCATATTTCTGATTTCAATTGGATAATTCATAGCGGTTGTTTTATGGCTTAAAGTTTTAGTATTATACCAAATCGTATTTTGCAACAGTTTTGTAAAGTTGGAAGCTGCTTCATCCAATAGATGTGGAGAAGAGAGATCGATATTTAGATCTATTTCTTCATTTATTTGACATTTAAAGATGCCTCAGTTCGTTGTTTTATTGTGGAGTGTGGGGTTTCTTTGTCTTTTGATCACTCTTTCACTCAGAGTTAGTATAGTTGCTGAGTGATCCGAGTCTAGATCATAATTGTCTTCAATATCAATAAAATTTGTTGATATTTTTCTGGAAATGTAGAAGTCTAGGACATCAGGTATTTTGTTTCTATCTGTTGACCAATATGTTGGCCTTCCAGTGGAATGTATATTCAGCCATATTGTATGATTGCTGAGTGAAGTTCATTACCCTTGGTGTTTGTTAGTCTTGATCCCCATGAGGCATGTTTGGCATTGAAATCACCTACAACTAAGAATCTTTCTTCTAGATGATGCAGAATTGTATCATAGCTATCTGTTTTGAGGTTGTGTTTCGGTGGGATATATAGTGCTCTCATTTTGAAGTTATATTTAATTGAGGAGATGTTAAGCACCGTAAGTTGAACTTGATCGAGTTGTAAATTCATCTCTTCATTATATTTAGTATTATTTTTGATGATAATAGCGCTGCCGCCATAAGCCTGGTTGTCTGGGTGTGACGTCTGATGAACATTGTATCCCGGTATTTTGATAAATGTTTTATTAGTGAGATGTGTCTCTGAAATTAGACAGTTGTCTATTTTTTGATCTATTATAATTATCTGTAGTTCATTTTAGCTATTTAGATGCCATTGGCATGATAGTGTTGATAGTGTTGATATATTCTCTTGGATTACTGCTCAGTTTTTTTTTTCATACTTTTTTGTCACGAAGCTCTTGAAGTTTTTTAGCCACAGTACATCCCCTGTAGTTGGCAGGATGTGGTTCTTGACAATGACAACATTTTCGTGGTGCTTTTTTCAAATTTTATTGTGGAATGTTGATCTACGCAATTAGCACAATTATAATACTTATTGCAGAAATTCTGTGTGTGACCATAATTTTAACATCTCTTGCATTGTGGGATTAGATTGCTGCTCTTAATTGATTCAATCGTCACATTCATGTTGCAAATATATTTGATTTCATATATTTTTTTGTAATTTCTCTGTTGGTGAGAAGGTTAACATGTAAAGTGGAAGCGGTTTCTTTATTTTTACGCCATTATCTCTAAATATCTTAAGTTTTTGATTTACCTTGAGAATGTCAATTCCCTGATCTTTTAGGTCATCTAAAACATCATGTTCAGGAGTTGTCTGATGAATATTTCTCGCCAAAACTCTTATTGGTCTTGTTTGGATGTGATTGAATGAAAAAATAATATGGGCAGAGTTGAGGTAGATATATTTATTGGCTATTTAAATCTGTGGTTTACCGATTCATCATTATATTATTGTTTATGTAGATGTTATCAAATCATACCCATCGCTGGCACTTGTGGATTAGTATTTCGTCAAATCATTTTTTGCAATTCCCCCCCATGTTTTTATTTTGAAATTGCAATCCCCTACATGTTTGTATATTTAAAACTAATGTGTTTTTTTGGAAATGACAAAGTAACATTACGTATAATGCCCGTCTGCATGTGGCATAAAGACTAAGATGATAATGATAATAAGTCCAAACCGTTTTCAAGTGATTTTTCACAATCAAGAACAGTATGGCAATTAGTTAATTTTATACACAAAACAAAAAAACAAAAACATTAAATAAATGCTCACCATCATTCATAAATATGTATAAAAGTGCTCTTGATATTTTTGGCCTTAATTCGTGATCAATTTGGTGGTACTTCTTGTGCATTGTATAAGACAAACACATTATCTTTTATTTAACAATATTTTAAATATAAATATAAGATTATGTACATATTCGTACATTTTATTTTGATTACATTGATTATATATTTACCGTTTCATTGTTTTAAATAAAATATGGAAAAAAAATAATCGTGAAGTTTAACATGGTTTTTTTTCCCCTTGATTTTTCAAGTCATGATTTAAATGCACTCAATTTTTTTGAATATATAATTAATATACGTGATCTATTGATTTCATCGCAAATTTTTTTATAAAATGTTTGAGAAAAAAAAATCCCAATAAAAACGTAAATAATTTACAAAACAATATTGATTTGTTATTGACACATAACAGCAATTTCATATATGATACAAAGCAATTATTGATGAGTAAATATAATTTAATGTCAATAATTTTTTTTTTTTTATATATAAATGACTATAATAAATAATACAATATTAATGGTATTCGATGATAAATGGAAAACATGTTCTTTCTTCTTTAAAATAGTAATAACTCATTGCAGAATAGAAACAGAACACAGCAAATTTGCTGGAAACTTGACAATGGAATATGAATTTTAATGTTCTACTTACCTCTCACGATCGTTTTCAATCGACGAATTCTAATGCTTTCAATAATTCTAATGAAATCTATATTTGATGAGATGATATAATGAGGGTTCATGAATACACTTCTTACTTCACATTATGGGCGCGTTAAATTTCAGATTTCAAACCAAGCATATTTATCGTTTTCAAAAATTGGTTCATAAATTTCGACATTATAATAACTGTGACTCTGAATTTTTTTCAATATTGTATCCTCGGAAAATATTTGGACGTCAGCGGTCAATTAAAGTGATTAACTATCATCGACTTTTACATCACCAGAGTGGATTGTTTAGACTTAATAATGGAGTTTTTGGTAGCAGAATTCACTTAATTTTTCAACATTGTCTACTTTTAGCTCTATACACTAATTCCAACATTTTTCTAATGTGTTTAAATATTCTTTAAAATATGATTCATCAAAATCGTTCAAAATAAGCATAGTACTTCATCATTTGACTCAAACTCATTCCATCATTTCTTCATGTTTGGAAATTGAAAAAGGTCACAAAGAGGCTTGATCAACAATATGGTCGATGGGGAAATAATTCGAATCCCAATTCTTTCAATTTTTGCTCTGTTTTCTATGATGAATGTAATGATTTATTATCCCGAAGGAAAGGCAGTTTTTAGACCCTGGAAACAAAATTCTAAATGTATTTGATTTCATTTATCTAACGCTTTGACGAAATAATCTTACAAAATAATCAGATATACCGTTATGTTTAGAATTAAAAAAAAAAAATTTTTACAGATATCCGTGTAATTTTGCTGTTGTCATGTTTTTTGCTATTTAAGTTCGAAAATGATAGTAAAATCCACGAATTTAAGCAAAATAAAATATTCTAGATTCGAAATATCAATTATATTTTGCAATTTGCTTTAATGAATATATGTTTATAATGTTGTGATACGTTAAACAATGTCCAGGCTCTACAATAATTGGCGGAGTCAATTATACATTTTTCTGGTTTATAATGTGACCGTACATATTACCTTAATTTCTTCATTCAAAGTGCTCAATATTTATGCATAATATCATCCTGTTTTAAATGCTCTTTTGTTTCATGTGTGTAATTATGTACCTTTGTTTCGTCAACATCTATGAATAGACGAAAAAATTAAATTACACTGAAACATTGCGCCAAACATTGCTCAGAAATGGTCATTCAATTCATTTTTTGAACATTTGTCAACAAACGCAGCAACCATCTTGCTGGCAACTTTTCCTTATGCATAATTCTTCGTGTATGATGTTTTGTGCCAGTTCATATGAGATGTTTTCAATGTCAGCAATGTTACTAGCGCAACTTTATACAACCATCGTTTATAATGATTTCATAGACCATTTGTGTTGTCGTTACCTCTTTTGGCGGCATTTCTGAACGTTTAGCATCACTTGTGATTGTGCGCCCACACTTAAATTCATGTACCCAATTATAAACGGTTGCATTTGAAGGTCAAAGGTCCGTGTTCACCTAACACTGTTTTTATCTCATATGAGATGTGAGCAATCCCACTATCGCAACTTTATAGAACCATCGTTCATAATGATGCATTACTGAACGTTCAACACCACTTGTGCTTGTGTGCCCACACTTAAATTCATTTACCCAATTATAACCGGTTGCATTTAAAGTTCCATGTTCACCTAACACTGTTCTCATCTCACATCGATAATTTCTTTTGGTTTTTAAACCTATTCAATGGATATACTTACTGTACGATATTTAGTTATTTCCATATATTTAAAAAAAAATCAAAAGTGATTTTATTAATTTTACTAAAAAAATAAAAACTATTCTATCAAATGTCATTAAAATTTGGCAACTTTCATTTAAAACAACACACTTCACAACAAACAAAATAACTTGTTATTAGTGACGCATTGCGATGGGAGTTATTAAAAAGAATGATCAATTCAATTATCAAAGATTCTTACGCACAATGGTGTCGAGTGAGCCAATCAATAAAAATCTTGCCATTGACATTATGTTCAACACATCATGCCAACGGTTTTAATTGCGATTGTTATGCATTTATTCTGTTTCAATTTATTGGTGACACCAATCCTTCCACATTAAATTTTTACAAAAATAATGCAAATATGAGATTTTTTGCTTATTTTTAACCACGATTTTTTTCTATATTTTTAATCACGATTTTTGGTGAAGTTTGTGCTAGTGGTCTAGTAATTTTTTTCTTTGTATGTTTAATTTTTAAAAAATTTTCACTACCCATTGTAGTTTAAAAATGTAAATTTTGTTTAATTTCAAGTTAATAGTTCTCATCAGTACGGTAATTTCTCTTTGGGAAAAATATTAAAATCAATGTTTTTTAAATTTTAATTAACAATTAATTTATACAAATTGCAATTTAAATTCTTATATGGGTTTTTATAATGTTTTAATTGTAAAAAAAAAAAAATTATGGGTAACTGCTTTGTCACATTTTATTTTCTACGTTCTTGACCTCAGTTGTTTGAAATTAAAGTCTCTTTTAAATTTACCATAAAATAGATAAAATTAATGTATATCTTTATAATTTGAGAAAATTGAATTTAAATTTTTTAACAATAATTTACCTTTGTGTTCATTTTCACAGGATAATTTATTTACGATGCATTTAGTTTTATGTTTTCTCATTTTTATAGTTGGCGTTTATATTCAAATAATATATTCAATCTAACGTAGTATCACGTTTTTCTGAATATATATATATATATATATATATATATATAGATTAAATATAATAAATAAATTTTTTATTATAAAAATATATA
>JANSTX010034655.1:0-13652 GCA_027564355.1 Penthetria funebris | reverse complement strand
TTTATTGTATATTTAATCCCACGATTTGCTTACCCACCAACTTTTTGGTGGCTTACTTTCGCCACGAGAGTCGCTGAATCTTGTAACGTTTCACTTTTTAATATTTAACAGCACAATATTTATTTTTTGTTTTGTTTTTTTTTGTATTCTACATATAAATAGGTAATTGACCTTTGTCATTAAAAAAACAATAAATGACTTGAATGTATCACTAAAATTTCATTTAACTACATTCGACCAAATTAGTCATAATTTATTAATTTCAGATCATTTCTGTCCTCATATATTCGAGTCCTTCTTAAATTCATTTTAATTTTGTGTTTTTGTTAACATAAATTTTGAGGTCAAACAATTAAAATTGTTTGTGGTAACTCTGTTTTTGAACAATGTATGTATGCCGTCATATACTACACATTGTATGAAAGTCAATATGCATGATATAATAATTCCATATTTTACAAAGTTATAAAGTAACCCGAATGCCATAAAAAATAAACACCCATTAAATATTACATTGTAATCTTTCAATCGATCACGTTGCTAACTTTAACATACATTTTGACTTGAAGATCCAGGGTCACTAAATTCTCCGAAGTATAATTTGTATCAATAAAATTTATAAAGCATCCAAATTAGTATGAATATTTATTTAATACGCAAATGTAATTTGGCGTCTAAGTTCAATAATCTTTGAATTTTCATTTAATTTCGATCATTCTGAATAACGGTTCTTTTCAACAGTTCTTATGAGTATTTTGTTCACCTTTCAATTTCCTCCCACTCATTCAAGATCAAACATTCATTACTAGATTGAATTGGACGTTCTGTTCTATAGCACTTTCCATAGGCTGCCCTTATGTTATTTGAATTTGCAGCGTATTGTGGCCAATTTGCAATATTCGTATAGTACTGCAGTATTTGCCATTGTCACGTATATGATCAATATGATGCTCATGAGTACATATAATTAATATAAATTCTGATTAGTAAGAATTGTAAGAAAGCCTATGACGATTATGAATAAGTATATTGGATTCTAGTTATCTATCAAGGGCAAAAATTTTGAGCAAGAACATGATGATAGTGAAGTAGTATTGATGCTGATGAGCAAAAAATGTTAGAATGAATATGATAATAGAATCCCGTATAATCTCTAGTATAGTGATCCGATAGACATGAATTATAAAGAAAATTATTATAATACTTAATAAACAGAATATTGTAGTGATGGGCAAGAATTTTACGCAAGAATGTGATACTCAATAAACATAATCTATAGTAGTGATCTGATGAGCAATAATAGCATAATATGTGAGTAATTATTTACAATAATCCATTTATCAGTGAAATTCATTGACCTCTAAAATCAAAACTTTCTTTCACCACTTCTTAATTACATTATTTCTGTTCCAAATTTAAATTACTTGCTAGCAGCCAACTAATAGATAATTAATATAACGATTTGATGCGTGGTGTATTTCAGTGTATTAAATTTTAATTGTTCTAATCCGATTTTTGTTAATTAATTTGATGTAAATGTAAATTTACAATTTATTAATTATTTTGAATCTTGAATTGAGAAGCAAATTGCTTTTCTTTTCTTTTTCTTTTTTTTTTTTGCAATATCAGCTGTTGAAATTTTACGTAATTTTCATTGAAGTGTAACAATTTAATAACTTTGTTTAAATTATATCGAAAATTGGTAGGTTTTATTTTCTAAATTGTAAATAAATAAGTAAATTGGCAATTGTCATTTAAAAAACAAAAAAAAATTGTTTTCACTAAAAAATTTGGTTCATTTTTCGGTTTATAAATTAAATTCTCTTTTTTCGGTGATAATTTAGAGCCGTACAGTTTCTGTGGATGCATACATAATTGACCATAACGACATTAAAAGTAAAAATTATTAAATTCGATATAATTGTTATTTAGCTTTCTTTCTAAAAGAAGAAAAACAAAAAAAAATTTCTGAATATTGGAACATAAATCATCCAAAAGACCAATCCAAAAATTGTACATTGTTTACGTTAAATTTTCGTATGGATAAAAGTTATCTTTCGATTATTTTAAAACCATTGGCAATTTGGTACTTACATTGGTAAACCGTAAAGTACCAATTGATTGATGTAAAACAGAGATGTATACTGTAGTTACTATTGTTACTGCTCGTCTTTGACTGAATTATGATCAAGGTAAACTCTGAACCGCATGGTATCAGATGGGGTCTAAGCCATCGACTTGAAGATCATCACTTCGCTGACAACAACATTCGTTTGTTTTCACAAACTGAATCCGATATTAGAGTGAAAATGAGTTCATGGAAACTAATGAAAATTGATACGTCAAAGCGGTGTTCACTTGCAGTCAGCGGCGAAGTAATAGATAAAATAGAGGACTGCCAATATTTGGGATTTTTTTTAACAATTAATTTGAGCTTTCGTATACAAAAAGCTCGGCAAATGTTTGGTATGCTAAATGGAGACTGGCGGTCGTCACAAATTTAAAAAAATCTAAAATTTCGCATTTTTAAAACAAATTGCATATCGCGTACTAATGTATGGCTGACAAATAACATCGTGTCAGAAATTCCAATTTTCCAGTCAATAGGTACCTCAGACACAAACTAAAAATCTTCTAGCCAAATACAATATTAAATGAGCATTTGTGGTCATAACTTGTGAATTTGTCTACTTTATTGGATATTTTTAATTGTAGCTTTCAATTATCATTATTAATTTACTGTGTCTTACAATTGTCTTTCAAATTAAACGATTCATTATGGATAACGATAATGATCCCCAAGGTATAAACAAAACCTTTCTAATACATCACAGCTGTTTTTTGAGAGTATTAGTAACGAAGGAAGATATATGTGATTTTTTTTTTTATAAATTGTATAATATAAAAGTTGACACCCTTGGCGGATTAGATCAATTATGATCGTCGCTGTATTATTAATTGTAACTCTAGATCGATTTTTATTTATTACATATTCTTCTGTGAATTGCAAAAAAATAAAATCAAAATAGATGTATTTATTACCAAAGAACTACAACCCTTTCTGGTTGAAATTGAATATATTAATCAATCAAAATAAACACAAATTTATTCTTTCAGCATAACAAAGTTCGGCCATGAACCTAATTATGGGGCCAGAAATATGGGAAAAAGTTGTGACTAAATTGATCATTGAAAGCCATTCAAATCGTTAAATTGTCGAAGGATCAAGTAAAAAAAAAAAAAAAAACAAATTAATATAAGTTGGCCCCAACCTAGTTTCCATGAACTTGATATTCAGCCATAGGATACACAATTTTAAGTTGTTATATGGAACAAAAAATGCCAGCACAATTTTGCATACACTATACATGTTATATAATCAATGTGAGTATTAAATGAAATTCAGAGCTATTTGAATAGTTAAACACTATTGGCTTAGTTTATGTAAATCTTATTGAAATTTCCTATTGAATAATTTGTGTTTTTTTTTTTTTTAATTAACACAACAACGGGAAACATCTACAAATGATGAGTAGATGACTTCTTTGTCATAACAGCAGGTTATACAATAATCAATCGAGAATGACAATTACCTATTTTTATGTACTGTATGTACTGATTTCTGTCTGTGAGATATGACCAAAATGTTTATGAGAAACTCTATATGGTAAGTATTGATAAATTCCGGATACATTACATGTAATTTTCGATGATTAAATAGCCAGTTTTGTGAACATTGACACAAAAATGCTCAATTCTATGGACTTGTTTTTTTTTATATAAAACTTAGCGGAGAGGATACAAATGCCTTTAATATACGATCGGTGGGGTACTAAGTCATGTGCTGGTACTAAGATAACACAATATTATTCAATGATTTAACGTATAATATGTTTTTGAATGTTAATAGTAAAATGCGAAGCTTTCATATATTACGGAATGTCTAAAATTTAGAGTGAATTGAAATTGATATTTTTAAAAAAAAAAAAAAAAGCTATTAAAATGTGCATTTTTAATTAATAAACTGCTATATGTTTTTAATTATATTCTTAAGATGAAAGCCTAATTTATTTCTTATATTTAGCTTTGACTTGTTTATTTTGTTATATTTTACTTTAATCAATTTAAAAAAAAAACAAAAAAAAACACTTTATTTACTAATGCCAATAAACAAATTACGATTAACTAAATATACTAATCGTCTCAATTAAAGAGGAAAAAAAAAATGCAAATTTGTAACCTAGTTTTTAATTTAAATGTTTTCCATTAGTTATTTTTACAGTAGTAATGCGGTTCTATAAATTCATTGATCTGTGCAAATATAGCATTTCATTGGCAAAAAATTTTACTAAAAAAAAACGAAAAAAGAAGACACTTGAATGAAAATCAATTACGGTTTAACTGCTGAAATTTAATCATTTGGAAATAAATAAGTACGTGATTAGATTTCCTTACTGTTGTTACACACGATCATACACAAAATTTCTATTTTTTTTTTTTTGATTGTATCAAACAGATTGTTGTAGAATGATAGTCATTCAGCCTTACATTATCCTTGCCGATTTCCAGAAGTTGGAGCGAATTTTAAACAAAATTTGTAATTTGATATCATACAGATGGTATATGACGATGTTATATTATTTTATTCAAGGCAATATAATTTATAAAATTTTTTTGGGACCTCAATCTTGCTCAAAAGTATTACATTTCATGGGGTTTTTAAATACAAAAAAAAAAAATTTAATTTAAGTTAAATATTAAGTGGAATATAATTCAATATAATTTCAACAACTCTTACCATTTGTATGTAAATATTCATTTCATTAAAATCCAATATAGAGGTCAATATTACACAGAAACATGTTATTCTTTACTATATAAGATTTTTGGATTTTTTAAAATTCAAATTTCTTATTTATTAATTAACTCTCTGTTCTGTATGTCTGTAAATTTAATTAAAAATAACTAATTTGTTTTTTTTTTTTCCTATTTTTTAATGAATTTAATTGTTCAGCACATATGTTTTATATATTTATAAATAAAATCACTGATGTATGAAATATATTTTGTAAACAAAAAATTTTTTTTCCAATGGTACACAGTGGTTTATTTAACACTTTATTTACCAAATTTGATCGGTCTATCCAATTTCAAGATCATTACTGTACTGAATGTGTACGACAAATTTTGAAACTAAAATACCTGACTTCGTTGTTATTATGCTTCTGCAAAATGTTTCTTTGTATTTCTTCAATAATATATTATATCTTGTCTTATTACTTCTTTGTTCAGGTAAGATCAAGTTTTCTTGATACTACGGGTATGTAGCTCTTTCGTCTTTTGGATGGCAAATGTAGTGATCGCACATTAAAAAAGAATATACCGTCTTTATTTTATTCACTAATAACTATAACTTTGTATCTTTAATATCCCTGTATATGGTATTAAATTGGTAAAATGAAAATAATATTCAAATATAGATGACATTCAATTTTCCAGCAGTTTAAAGTTATCAAAGACAAATATAAAATTTGGATAATATCAGAATCATTTTAAAATTGAAAGAATTATTCCATAATTATCCAACGCTTTTATTCCAGTCTTCAAAGAATTACTATAGATGCTCTATCAAAGGCATTCTCAAGATCTATGAATTTCACGTCTTTCTTATTATGTGTTTATATAGCATGAATTAATGACCTGCCTTTGACAAATCCGAACTGTTTGGAATATCTAGTGTTCAAAATTATTTCCCTCTATTTTTAACATGTGTGAAATAAATTTAATGATTCCTCTGTAATTTGTGAAATTTTGTGTATCTCATTTATTTTTTATAAAATGCGTTGAATTGATCATATTTTACAAATTTTTCAACCATTGAAAGCAAATAACACACTAATCCGTTGTGATGTCACTTGGACCAAGTGCCTTATTACACTTGATATTTTTCACAACAATGTGGTCAAAAAAAGTATTTGATTCTAAAATCCCAGGATATCTTTCATTTAGCAGTTTCCAATTCATTACTGATTTCCTTAACTGCAATCAAAAAATTTTCGCATTCCTATTTAATAAAATTGCCTCGTGATTTGTGGTCCTTGAACGAGTTCTTTTCCGTGTATGACATTTTCTTACTGATGACTGTATTCTGAATCTTTGTGTTCCACTATAAGTTTCGATCGTCTGGATTCAATTATTGTACCTGTCTAAACTATTTTACATTTACACTAAATTCCATATTTGTAGACCGTATACAAAAATAATATTCATAATCTGTTGATTGCATAGTAATCTCTTAATGTATTATACAAAACACTCTTCTTCAATTTTCTCTACGAACTGAAAACGATAATTAAAAAAATAAATATTTTTAGTTAATTCACACATCCAGATTTACTTTATTTATTTTCCTAATTAAAAAAAAAATCTACTCAATTATAAAAGCGTCCTTTTCAATAACATTCATTGAATTTTCAACAACATTAATCATTAAAATGAATATTTGTATGCAGATCATAATAACTATATTTATGATATGAATAATATTCAGGCACTTTATAGTCACATTTTTCCGATTTTCCTGCTCCTGGTCCCAAATATTTTTCTTGTGTTGTATCACGAAATATTTCTGATGATATATTTTCAACTTTATCGAAGCAATGTTTCCATCTATTTCCATTATTTAATTCCGTTCCTTGTTGCCTATTGATGGAAGATAATGTTGATATTTTTACTGTGGGTATAGACGATAAACGATATAATTTAGAATAAATCATGAAGATTATATTGCAGTACATTAGATCAAAATGGAATAAAATATAAATTTGATAAAAAAAAAAAAATCTGTCACTGTTTTGAGAGGTTACTAAGTTGTTCCAAATTTGAATGAATTCATTAAATATAGTTGTTAAATTCTACACATCATCCACTTATTCTATCTATAGTAGTTCGGGTGAAAAGAACACTTTATCTTAGTGTCCAAACTTTGGTGCTGATTCTTTGACGTGATGTCTTAATTTCGTCTTTGTCGTATTTTAGCGAACAGCTGCGGGCGGTGCAAAGTAAGTGTCGATCCTTTGCTTTGAAAAATATCTAATAGTAGTTAGTACCGATAATAGGATGTGATGGATTAATACTAGTTGAAAATAAAACGGAACCCAGTTATAACTTTAAAAAATAATGAAACTTTAGTTGTAAAATAACTGAAATTACAAAAACAAATGGTGAAATTTTAAGGTACAGCCATTTGTTAGCTACATCATGCTACAATAAAAACATAGTTGGAAGAGACAATGACCGACGTATGTTGTATGTAGCGGACAAGGGCATTGAAAAAGTTTGAGGTACTGTCAAGAATAAGGATACGTAAATGTTTATCAATGTGTTTCAAGAACAATATCTCTAATTCATAACTAACCGCGAACTTCTGACAGTTTTTAGGGAAAGAAAAAAATTCGAAGTATAGAGTACAGGAAAAGAATGGTTCAATAGCACACTAGTATCGTACTGCAGGTGTTTAGGGCCGTACAGTAACCAAAAAACTACTAAACTAAACAAAACCATGAAAATCTTTATTACTCTGAGGCCGATAACCCGAAGCCAAATGCTTATTGAGACATTGAAACATTAATAGTCACCATAACTGAAAAATTAACATTTATTTGCATAATAATATCAAAAAATATAATCTAATTAATATAAGTTCCCTCTTATACAATTGTATTCAATTCAGGTTTCCGAAATTTATTATCCCACATTTTGGCAGCATTGGCCACAAATCCAGGTCGCATAGTTGAAACCGTATTACTATCGTATTTATCATCATCTATATCATTTTCATCTGAACTACAGTTTTTACTTTTCGCAAATTGGCGACTATTATTTTTTGATCCATCACCATGACGACGACATTCATCTTCGATCTGGTTATGATCATTAATTTGTTTAAAATTTGAATAATCTCTTATAATTAACGATGGTGGTCTTTGATAATGTTCCAATTTTCTTTGTTCATTTAAATAATGTAAATAATCATTATTATATCCTCGATGATGATCATTCTGATTGTTATGCATATTATGTAAATTTGATTTTCTTTCATCATTATTCTTTGCATTGAAATCATTTGTCTTGGTCATCAAATAATCGGCTCTGTAATAATCAATATTCCTAATATTATTAACACTTGGAATAGTTTTCTTTATCGATCGTTGTTTTTCTGGTAACAGAACCTTTTCAAATACTGGTTCCTGATGAACAGGTAATATTCTCGATTCAATATAATCAACTTTATCACCACGTCGATAATTACCATTGTCATCAGTAATATCAACGGATAAGGGTTGTTGATTAAATTTCGAAACTGATTCTTCTGATGCATTATTTATTGATATTTTTGAAATATTATTTGATGATTTATTTTTTATGTGTTGATCATCACCAACAATTATTATATTATTTGAAATGGGATCGGTTTGTGTTGTATCAGTACTATATCTTGCAATTGGATCAGCTAAATCGATTAGCATTAATATTGCAACAAAGAATGATAAACAACCTAATATAATTGAATTATCTTGAAGATCTGAAGGTACTTGATCAAATGCAGCTAAAACTAGACCGCCTGTAATTTAAATTAAATATGATCTGATTTGTATACAATAAATGTTTGTTTGTTTTTTTAATGTGATGAAACTAAATAAAATCTCACCCATTGCACAAAAACAAAGCATCCCGACTGTAAGAAATATTTTTTCTGCAATATTTGGTCTTGATTTAGCATCAATGCACCTATTTATAGAATCATATAAAGTTATTAAAATAAGTAATTTATATTTATGAGTATATGCTTATATGATGGAGTATTATATTCTTGGAAAAAACAATGGGATAAAAACCTTTTAATTAAAAAAAAAAAAAACTCATGTGATAAATTATGTAATTAATTGTATTAATATTACCTTGAAATTAACATTAATGTTGTTATGAGCGTAAATCCACCATACGTTATATTTGCAAATGCATTTCCTGTTGGAGACCATGTCAAATTGTGAAGTAGTCCCCATTCTCTATGTAAAACACATTTTATTATATCATATTCTTTGTTATCATTTTAGTATAATCACTGCTTCTACTTTTATATTTACCTAGAGAATTTCGAATTTATTAGAAAGACCCTTCGTGATTCCTGATCTGTCAAAGCTTTTGTAATAACGCATGCAATGCATCCTGCCTATAAATGTATTAAACGAATTATGAATGTATGAATCACAAGTATTTCATTATTTTCACTATTATTTCACTAGATAGGAAACATATAATGTGTTAAGAAGGATAAATTTATTCCCGTATATAATATGAATATTAAGAATTAAAATATAAAATTGCACATCGCATATCAATTATGTGCAATAAAATAATTGTGTATCGAACCATTAAACGTTGCAATGGTACTGTTAGCACATTGCAACACGTCATGGAGGTGGTCATAAAAAATTCATCACATCATCAGAAATGTTGTGAAATGTAAGGGCATGAAAAAAAATTACGTCAGACTGTAGTAGCAAACAGCTGAATAATGAACTTAAATACATTGTTTGTTTTACAAGAATCAATACAGGCACAGTGACGAATTCGAAACTTTGGTGTTTTATGTTGAGACAATTTTCACTATTCAACAACACGTAAACGAACAAAATGATCTTGTGTTGGTTTAGGCGACTGTAATTGCAAAACAGTCATTCAACGTTCGTTATCATCGTCGATCATAGCGCTAAGATGAATCAGAAAGTATACCAAGAAAAGGTGCTAAACGATGTTGTTGATCACTTTGACATACAAACAGTTTGGTTTCAGGAACCTAATTTGACTCAATAAACTTTTTTCAAAATCACTTTCTACAGTTCATTTATTCGCAATAATGATACTCATCCTCAATAGACATGAATCCAATTGCCTTACCCATATGGTCCATTTTGAAAATCAAGGTATACTAAGAAGAAACTATATGAAAGTTTTAGCACAGTGTAATCAGTACTTCTTTGCGAATGGCAACAAATTACAAAGGCTCACATTCGTGCAGCATGTGTGATGCATTCTTTGGAAGACTTGATGTCACATTGAATTGAACAATCAAACGTTTTTCATGAAAATTGATAAATTTTCAACATTGTCCAACAATATTATCACAATTGACAGAACCACAGCATTATTCTAATTCTGGTAATATTTTGAGTGACAAACTCTGGCCATATGCGTATCTATCAATGGAATAGAATTTTTTCAATGGTCAGGAATATTTTCATATAAATGAGAGTCAAATTGATATTGAAAATAAACTTAAAACATAATTCAGTATTGGAGATCAACAACGGAAGTCACATCAGCAGCAGTAATACAATTGTTGTTTTATAAGACACTTTATTATTGGACACATCATACTATGCAGTAAAATTATCACTGATATCCATATTTAATGCTCTCACCAATTCAAATATCTTTAATACTATCCGTCCAATAATAGATTTCATGATTTAAATATTTCAATCACTATATTTCACTAATATCTTCACAGTGAACATTATTAAAAACACTTGTAAATTTTCATATTCATAATATTTTCTTATATAATTTTCCACTGGACAATAAGATATGGTTATAGTTTATGCTAATTGAAACACCGATCTGTTTGAAATGAAAATCATAACTAGCATATAAAGCAACATAATAAGTTTTATGCAATATGGAAAACTCATATAAATGTAAAATTATTTTTTATTATTATTTTACTATTATGAGACATTTTCAACTTCATTATACCATTGTAAGAAAATTGTTTTAAACTTGAAGGTGATTTTCGCTATTTAACAATAATAAAAGACATGTACGAGTACTCGTAAATTGAACAATAATCACATTTCTTAGCGACTACAAGTAATTCATAAAAAATTAAATATATTTACAATTATGTAACTGGTACTGATAAAAATAGATATTATTTTTAAAATATAACAAATATTTCCATAAATACAAATTTTAAATTATTAGAAGGAAAAACATTCATTGAAAAATACATGAATGAATGAACCAAACATCATATGATTAGTAATTTCTAATGTGAATTCTAAATGGTGTATTATGAAAAAATTAAATCATATGTTGTATCAATTACAGTGAAGAGGTGACTCTTCACTGTAATTGATACAACATATGATTTAATTTTTCAGAAAATCGTATATTAACTTTCATGTGAACATCACCAGAGATCTAGACAGTATAGAATCAACTATTCCAGCTACTGGTTTCTATTCCTACACAAAGTGGGCCGTTATGAACAGTGAGTTTTGAATTGATACTAACAATTATTAAACTCAGCTAAAATAGCAAGTGCTAGGTTGTGTATGGGTTATTTAAAAAAAAATACATTTCCAGCAATTAAACCTTTAGGAATTCTATGAAAAAAGGTCTACATCTACAGGTGAAATACTTTTGTTTTCTATTAGGACGAGAGTGACATGGATCAGAGTGACATGGATCAGAGTGAAATTTAAACATGTCACAATTGTTCAAAAATAAACACCTATGGAACAGGCATAAATGGTTAGAGAAGTATACATTTTATAGTCATTTATCACGAAATATTAACTAAATAAATCATAAATTGTTATTTGTATAGGAGATGCTAATTGCTTTACGATTAAGTTAAGATGCTTAAGAAGTAAGAACAGACGTTGTATCATCTTACTGAACAGAAAATGCGATTGTTAAATTAGTTATACATGATAAAATACGTTCAGTCTTCGAACAGAGTATTTGTAAAGAATATACTGTTTTTATACGTATAACATATAATGAACCGATCACGTTAGTAATTACTGTCGAACATTCAATCGAATTTCAAACATCACTTTGTATATGATGCTGTCGAATGTCACCAGGAATGAGTGGGATATAATAGATATAATAATTGGTGTCGTTAAATTATTGGCCAAACTAAACTAGACCCTTTTGGTCATCAAAATAACAATAAGTAGTGATCTTATTTTAAATTTTCAGTACTGTATGTTTTATGTGCAGAATCGATTTAGAATGGTTATTATAATAAACCTTTTTTTAATCTGAATTTTTACTTAATATTTAGTTTAATTGTTTAAAATATCTAGAAATATCAGTCCTTGTGATCGCTTATCTCTAAAACACACTTAATGAATTTGTGAATTTCCATCTACCCCGATTCTGTTGCCTAACAGAATTAAATATCGTTTTGGATGTCGATTGATGTCCAGTGACGAGTGTATTCAATATTTCCGCAATGAAAATAATGGAATACGAACCCTACAATTTTCCATTGAAATTCTCAGTAACAATTTTCAAGATCAAATAAATTAAATAGTATTTTGTTATTCGTTTTTTTTTTTGTTTTTTTGTGTTTTTTTTAATATTTGTTTTTCTATAGTTTAGTTTAAAATTATTATGTCGAAGTATGACTTTATAAAATATAAAAAAAAGTATAGATTAAAACATATAATGTACTTCATATACATACAAAATGCTTGACACAATTCCCATAGTCAGGCCAACTAAGCGTATGATTATGCTAATTATTTATTATTTATCGTTAAACCACACAGTACGAGTGTACGTCGACGAAACAAGAACAAAGTAAAATAAAATGCCTTATAAATTAATTAAACTTACACTGTTCAAAGGTACAAATTGTTCAGGAAATTTTATTAATATTTAAAAATTATTAAATTAGAAATCGATGTAATGTGGTTTTTAATAATTTTCAGACCAAGTTTAATATGAAATTAATTCTAAGCAATCTTAGCACTTCCGAGATAATGACTGTTTCCCAGGCACTTGAATGTAAGGATATGAGAATGATGATTAGCAATATTTTGAAAAAAAAAAACTTTTTTCTCAAATATACTTAAAACATTGTGATTTCAAATAACAATAATTTGAATGGCAATCTTACAATATATGGAACTTTATCTTGATCATCTGTATATGTATGTAACATTAAAAGTAAACCCAAAATACTATAACTGAGATTTACCAACTGGAAAATATAGGATCAATTATTCGGTTATACATTTAAATAATATATTATGATGAAAACTAATATAAATGGTGAATACTGTTCAAATTGAATAACCTTGCCATCTCAAGCCCTAGTGAGTTTTGTTAGTGACTTTGCGTCAGGCGGCCGCCGGCAGTAAAACAAAAGCCAAATACAAGAAAGGAGAGAAATGTAAAATTTTGAGAGTAGGTACTTGGAACATCGGCTCCTTAACTGAATGTAGTACCGAACTACCAGAGGTTTTAAGAAAAAGAAATATCCAAGTGGCTTGTATACAAGAAACTAAATGGAAGGGGTCCAAGGTGAAATATATAGGACTATGGCTATATTATTATAATGGAGACGGTTCTAAAAACGGTGTCGGAATAGTTGTTGACAGAAACATTGAGCAAAGGGTTGTGTCTGTAAATAGAATAAACGATTGGATAATGTCTTTCAAGATATTATTAGACAATCAATATCAATATTATTTCTGTATATGCTCCACAAATAGCATCCGATGAATTCACAAAGATGGAATTTTGGGAACATCTGGAATCAGTTTTACAAGGTATTCCATTAACTGAAA
>JANSTX010034654.1:0-30809 GCA_027564355.1 Penthetria funebris | reverse complement strand
GAACTACGAATGCGAAGTACAAAATTTTATTACTCACTGTTATACTTTCGGTATTAATTGCAAAATAACAAGTTACTTATAATTAATTAATTAATTAATTAATTTATATTGTGTGTATCCAAGAAATCAAAAAAAAAAAACATAGAATCTACATAAGATCGTTCCTATTTTTAAATATATATAAAAAGTTGAGTCAACTAATAATTTGGATCAACATTGAGTTCAATAAAATAAAACAGATAAATTACACTTACGTAGGTGGGCATTGTCTATCACATCCACATTAAATGCATAAAGCTTCCTAAAGCTTTATCATGAACTTCAATGAAATTGCAATGGATAAGTTTTCAGTCTTTTAGGCATACAGAAAAAATATGTTCATTGTAAAATTAATTTTTTAGACTATTGTATTTTTGACACTTGTTAAAGGTACAAAAATCCCTATTTGTTCAAATCTTATCACAAATTCTATACAAAACGTATTAAAATAAAATTACTTAAAGTTCTATTTATTTATTATATATTTTATTGGATCAAGTCAAATATTTCGTTGAAATTTAAAAGCTCTCATTAATGTGTAAACACAAATAATGTTGAAAATATTTCACAACTGTTATAACAGTGTTTTAGGTGATGATATTAAGGTTTATGTCATGGATAGAAAAATAATATTTTCGCTAAAGTTTTGAAATTTCTTTTATTACAGTAATTTATGTTGTTTTTTTCTTGGGCTTTTTTTTTATTGTTTTTAATATCCCATAGTGTTATGATATATTGTGTAGCAAAATTTCTTGAAATCCACTCCTCATGTTATCCTTAAGAAAAAAAAATTCAAAAACCCACATTAATTTGATTACGTGATTTAATATAACACTATGTTAATGATGCGATGTGTATGTTTAACTATTGCAAATTCGAATATTTCCATGAAATTAGTTGCACCAATATTTTTTTATTGAGGACAAAATAAAATACAAGTACATATGTATATGTTTTCAAGAGAAAACAAAAAAAAAAAAAACTAATCCTACACGCGTTACATTTTCCAAATAATGTAATTTTTTAATAATAAAAATTCATTATGATTTACATACATTTTTTACGCATCTTACGTAAATAGCTCTTGAACTTGGTTTAATTTGTAATGTGAATTGTTGTTAACCTTTCTTTTATTACGACTAACAATATACTATAAGCTTACAAGTTATTACTTATTATTATTATGTATTTAAATTTTTTTTTTTTTTTAATATTTACATCATACATCAATTTGTTTAATGCGAATCATTCGTCATTACGTTTTGAGTACAACAAATAAGATTCTTGCAAGTGCAACAAATAAATTCACTTGACGATGATTAATTTTTTTTTGATAATTAGATAGAGTTCTTTTTAAATAGGTCTGAATTTTTATGAATAGATAATCGTACTTCATTTTAAGCAGAGTCTCAACCCTTTTATCATCATCACTTATAATTAATGATCTATATATCATTACCAGGAATATATTAGTAACAGCATAACAGTTATAATTTTTAGTACACTATTTAGTACACTAATTATGTATAATACCTAAAAATATGTATTCTGCAAAAGAATGTACTAATTAATCAAATCATAACATAATATAACATAGACATTTAGAAATTGAATCAAAAAGTGTGAAAAAATAGTTATAAGAGCATTAATTTAGACTCAGCACAACTTGTAATGCGATCACGATATATGTCAGTAATAGCATGTGATCGACGCTATAGAAAGTTGTTTATATGTCAAGCCGGTCGATTGGTTAAAAGTACATCACAACAAAAAATTATGTGACTTAGAATGTATGTTCCAGTCTACTGAAATATTTAAATGTATAATTGGATAATTATATAATTCATCACAAAATTGAATTATAGTTGTTTGAGTTTAAATGTAATGTTGCATGCAGTTTAGAAGTGAAAGGCTGATTAATAAGTTTACAGATTTATGGATTCCTTCAAGATAATAACCCTGTGACTAACTTCATTCATTATTCTTATTTGATCGAAGTTATTGCATGCATGTTCAGTTTGGGTTCTCACTCTCTCTCTCAGGCGAACTCTCACTTGTTACAGACAAACTTGTGTATAGTTATATGGATGCAATATATTCTATGATTAATTATTTTTATTTATAGTCAAAATACTTTTTATTTTATACTTAAACGTAAGGTATTAACTTATTGACTCAATATTTAACGTAAATTACATTGATTGAAAATTAATTTATAATTTATTACTGATGCATATTGAGGTTTAATGCGGTCAGTGATACTTTACCTTTATTGGGAACTTATTAAGCATTTATAATTTTATTTTAAATTAATATTTGATTATACTGAAACTTTAGAATACATATATGCAGGTGACTGTGGTGACATTAAGACTATATTATTAATTGCTTTCAATTATGGTGATTGAACATTTGTTTGCGATGTTAATTCTATAGTAGTTGAAAATTTTTTTAATGGGTTTGCGATAGAAATAGAAAAAACCTTATATTATATTACTTAATAATAAATATTAATATGTAAATTAATTGATGAAAATTCCTTTTTTTTCTTTTGTAGAATTTTTTTTTTCTTTTTGATATTAAAATGTACTAACACTTTTATTGTTTAAGAGTACATGTAATCGGCAATTAATTTATTATTAAGTGGCAATTTATATAATTTTATGGAATTTGAATATATTACTATATATAATCAATCTTCCGCCAATAATTAAAGTTGTGACCTTTTATAAATAATTTTTTTTTTTTTTAAGTCTCTTTCGATGAACTACAACTAGTGACAAATAATTAACTACTCGTATATTCTTATTTCTATTTATTATTTTATCTTTATTACAGTACACCTTGACGATATCCATAATTGTGGAAAATATGGATATTACACTATTCAAGGTGCTGTGTTTTTAAGATTATGCAAATATAATTTATAGTTTAAATAATAAAATTATATTATTTACAATTTACTAGTACTTTATATTGATTATATAACAATCATTAAAATAATTTAATCGAAATTAATTTAGTGGAAAGAAATTAACTGAGCAGATATAGTTAGTAACCGCGTGTAAGTAATTTAATTAGATCAATAATTTTCATTTATTTCCATGGATTAATTACCATGTTGAGATTTTGAAAGTACAGTTCAAGTTTATATGAATAACTAAAATGTATAAAAATAATATGCTTGAGAATAATGATATATATATATATTCGTAAATATAAATAATGTGTTCTAATGATGTTTACATGGACGCTAACACTTGAACTAAATAGAAAATTACACTTTAGATTGGCACTAATTTCTAAAACTATAGGGTGCTGACAAATATAAGCTCGCAAAACATACTCAAGTATTAACCGTCATCACAAATTTATGATTCTCAACCATATTTGCAATTAGGACGAGAAATTTTTAGATATTAGAAGCAGACATGAACGTAGATGGACATACGTCTTGAATTTTTAATCTTCGCATACTTTCACATGACTTTAAATTGATTTATTCATTGAACTTTGCAACTATGTACCACTTGTTTTGCTTCAAGTTGTTAAAAAATACCTGACGCAGTCTGGATTTTATGTAACGCATACGTATGTGAAAAAAAAGTGTTTATACTTAATCAGACGGCGAACATGTACCTCAGGAGTATTTTAAAATTCAAATTTAACACTTGTTTTGCTTAAGGGTATAGAAAATATTTACCCTGCAGCAGAATAAGTGTTTCATTTGTATATTTTACTACTTATTTTACCTTAAGGTATTGTACTTTTTTTACCCTGAATCAGTATAAGTGCCCGACTGAGTATTACCGTGATATCACATAAGTTTTTCTGTCAGAACAAAAATTCTAGTCAAAATATCATTTGTTCTTCATATTAGAATGTTTCTTGTTACCATGAAGCTATACAACTGCACTACTTGAATAGTTTTCGTAAGTAATTGGGAATTATTCCCAGGATAATTATACTGATGGATGAGATAGCATGCCCTTAACATGTCGGGTTGTGTGAGGACTCGTTCTTAAAAAAAAAAATTTTTATTAAATGCTGTGATGCATAAGAGTATTTATATTGTATACCATTTAGTTCGTTAATATTGATAAATTAATCCTATTATGATTATACAGGCGCCGAAGGCGGTCTATTAATGTTAGATAAATCTGAGTTAGCAAAAAAACAGATTTTGTAAGGTCTCAGTATTATTCATTTAACAAAAAATGATTAAGCATCAAATTGATTTCTAATATACGGTTGGAAGATCAAATACGCTTCAAATTTAAATTGGGATAAATCAAAACTTTTAAAAATATTTGTTTTTATTATTTAAGGTTACGAATGGAACTATCGATTAGCATTTTAGTTCACTCAATCTATCTTTACTATTAAAAACAATACAATTGACCTATCTGCAGAACTTTTTGGGATGACGATAATTGAAGTAAAAAGAATACATAAAAATTTTGCAAACAATCTCTTGGCAAGGTCGCATTCACTGGAATCATGTAAATAGTCAAATTACGTACTAAATTCTTAAAAGAAACTAGTAATTAATAGAACTTACAATAACGAATTGTAAGGCTCTTAATTAAATTCATTATCCAATTAAAGTTTTAATTTAAATTTTATAAATCACTTTTTGTTCATTCAAAATTGATTTATGTTATTATTAAAATTGACTTATATTAATAATTATTTCTTAATTGTATGAGATAAATTGTTTTTATTTAAAATAAAATTAATAAAAAAAACCACCACTAAAAATGTTCTCGTAATTACTGAGTGTCTACAAATCAATCATTTTGTTTTCTTTGTTTATTCAGAATGTTCTGTTCAATAAATTTATGCAGGTTTTTTTAATTTGTATATCATAATTTTTTGTTCTAACATTTGATGTTGACCATCATTGTATTCAGTTTGCAAAAATGCTGTAGTTTAAGAATATTGAATAACCTTCAACAACATACAAATATAGAGTCGTTGTAGCAATAAATAATATAAAAAAAATTGATATTAACCTATGCTAATTAATGGAATCTACAATTTTTTTTTCCAAAAATTTTATTAATTATTTATGGTTTGTTCCAGGACGTATAAAACTAATTGATGATGATATTTCATTATTGCAATTATTAGTTAATAATATTTTTGAATGTCAAAAATAGAATTTTTGCAATTAATAAAAAACATGCTCGATTTGATTAGTACTTATGACGTAAATGATACTTTGAGACTACTGTAACAATCAGAGTATCTTCATTAATAAAAAAAATTATTTTGTGATCATACAGGTACTATATAGTTTATGAAATCATACAGGTACTATATATCTATGTACTATATAGTTTATGAAAAGTGTCGAGATAACTCAACATGTCTTACACGGTACACGGTGTTACATGTAACTCAATTACGATATACGTCAATAATGGCGTATGATCAAGGGTAAATGATGGTGCTAACAAACTAGGTAGCTGGGGATATATGTACCAGTCTATGCTGAAATATTTAAATGTATAACTGAATAATTATGATTCATCCTATATTATCCAGTTGGCAACTCTTAAGTATGGTTATGTGAGTTCATATTTGATGTTACTTGCAACAATATTCAGATAATTATTTCAAACATTGACCTGCTTCACAAATACTCCTTCCTTTTATTACTACTTCTTGTAAGATCTATAAAACGCATCATTAGATGATTTAATTCATTGGTTTTTTTTTAAACTTGTGGTAATATGAAGCTATTTTGCTCATCGCCTATTTCAATTTTGTAATCAATTCATCATTTATAACTTTGGTGAACAGTTTTTGAATAACTCTAAAGTTATACCATGATAGTATGTGGATCAGATTTATTTCATTTCTCAAAAATTGAAATTTATAACAATTATTCTTTGCAATCAGTAAGTATTTCATTCCTACCTAGTTAAAGGTGGTCTCCACTGTATTTAAGATATTCATTCGATATATCGTCAATATCTTAATATTTCCCATTCTTTAATATTATAATACGAAACTGCCATTTTCCACAGTATCTGAGATTGATCTGGGTCTACATCATTTTTCAAATCAGTATTATTCAGAAGATATTGATGAGCTCCGTAAATATTCATTTACACCTCGAATCCATTCCAATATTATATATATTCGACATTATGATCAATTTCTTTCAATTTTTAAAATTTATGGATACTAGTGTAATTTCACAGATATCACATTAAAGCATGTTATATGTGTTATAGACATTTTAATTATTCGTTGTATAAATCAATTCCATTTATATGGAAAAAAGTGTATTTTAAATATTATTGACTGACCATAAAAAGTTGTTTAAGATTAAATGCTTTATTCTACACCGCTTCCATAATTTATGTTTAACGACAACGTATAAGTACATCTCTAAAGCTCAAATATTTTTAAAAATATGTTTTGAAATTGAAATTAAAAATTATTTGAAATATGAGAGAATTATAATATTGTAAAAATACAATTTACACAAATCTTACTCATGCTTCAGTCTGATATTATTGTAATAATGTCACTTATATATTTACGTTTATTCCTGCATAATTTCATGATCGAGTTTCTAGATTAACAATAAGAAAAACTACAATTAGTTGTTAAATTCTGTTTTATTTTCGTTGAATAATTAAAGCTTCACAAAGCATCACGATAAACTTCAACATTCGTAGTATTTAGATTGTTCACAATGGAAAATTTTCGGTTTATTCACACATTTGAGCACAACATGTCGGAAGCTTTCGTTGTGAAAGTCAGTTATTAATAAAATGAGCGTCTTTTAATGATGAACGATTATGTCAATGATGAACTGGCATTAAATTATATAAAATTTGTGATGACAGGAAGTAAACCGTTTATGCCGTTATCATAACATTTAAATTCATTTAAAACTTTTAAATTAGCAATTTTGCAGATAATATTTGAGAATGATGTCATTAAGCTCTTGAACCTCTTACTAATACTAAATATATATTATATGTATTATACATAATAATTAATACATAATTAAGATTTTAATTTTAAAAATTTAAGTGCTTTTAGAATAGAATGAATGTCTTATTATGTAGAAATTAATTAATATAATTAACCTTTTTTTGTTTTCGTTTCAGAACACTTCATACTCGTGCATAAAATTGTGTCAATAATAATTATGAGGAGCAAAAGTTTTAAATAAATTTGTAATAAATTACTCGTTCCTAATACATTTAGTTATATTATTATAATTATAATTATTATATTAAAATATGGATAATTTAAAAGTTAATAGAAAAAAAATACGTAAGTACCATATTATAAATTTATTCATCAACTATTTATTTACATAAAATTAATTAGAAATAATTATAAATGGTAATCGAATTATGCGTAATTTTACTAATAGTACAAGTACGTGATTTATTGTTTTTGTTGTACGTAATAATTTCACATATGGTTAATCAATTGTGTTTTAATTTATTATTATGATATTAGTGAATAATATTGTAGCTATTACCTCAATTTTATCAATAGTCTTGGAAAAAACTCATTAACTTTAAGATAAATATTATTATTGAAATGTAACAAAATTATTCATCATTGTCAACACGATTTTCGGTTCAGGACATCAATCCGTGATATTATGACTTATTTTACTAAAATCTGGAGTAGAATTATCTTACATTAATATAGAATGAGATGCGAGAGTGGTTGCACTTGATAAGGAAGTGTCTGTGGAACCTTCTTTTCAACGATGATTTTCGCTTTGACAATTACAAACATTATAATTTCCAAACATTTTGTCTGATTAAAAGATATTATTCTGACGGTATTTCATATTGATTTCACATACATTTTATGTGCACGCGATTATGCACGATTGCAGTCATTACGGAGGTTAAATGCATATTTGTAGACTATTGTTGGTAGGTCATTATCAGTAATATTTTCGAAGTTCATGACAGTACAATTATATAAGACCTTACTGATTTATTATTATTATTATTATTATCGTCGTCTGTGATGTATCATATCAAGACAACAAAACATTACACCAAATGAAAAAAAATATTCATTGTTTTTTCAAGTTCAATAATCTTTCTTAATTTTCTTCTTGCAATAATTCATTTGCAGTTAATAACTTTTTAAACTTTTGTTGATACTTTATATATGACCATCACCTTATACAATATATGTACTTTTGCATTTATTGTTAATTATTATGCAAATAATTACATACATGTTATACGCACAAATAATACATTACGAATATACTAGTGGGTTCCGTCAAATATATATCTTATACATATTCAAAAGTGTTGCAAAGAATTACACAAAATTTGAATAATTTTATAAAAATGTAAATTCGACACTAATTACAAAAATAAATGTATGGTTTTGACGACGTCTTTTTCAGTACCATAATCACCTGTTTCAATTAATAATAAAATATGGACGTTAATTTATCAAGGAATACATAAACCAATGCAATTGTTCTTAAACTGAAAACGTGTTTTAAATTTACAAAAAACATAAAACTTTTTTCGGTTAACCACATGTCTTTCGTTCATGAAAACATGTGCGTTCTTTTTACGAATTCCTGATACACGGAGAGTCACTTATATAGACTATGGGAAGAGTGAACACATTTTTCGATCACAACTTGTAAATGGTAAAGTTTCTCAGAATTCATGTACGAATATATTTAAAAGATCAAGTGATTTAATTATTTAAAATCATGACTATGAGATACGTTTTTTATTTCATAAATTTGTATAAATTAATTGTTGATGTTTAATTTAAATGAAAATTGTATTTTTATTTTTTACTACCTTCCTTTCCCAACAGAGATATCAAGTTATTGATTAATAATCTTCACCTGACTGAGATGATATGTAAAAAATTAGAATATTATTATTTATTATTATTTTTTACTGGAATTTATTTTATTATCCAGAAGAAACTGATTAAAAATACATTAAATTGTATTGATTTCTGTACTTTCCCATTTAAAATTCCGTCCATTTTAACGATTCATCATCAATCATTCTGACATGTACTCGAATAAATTCAAAACACAATAAAACGCTGTTTATTTGTAATTTTCAAGAGGCATGTGACATCAAAGGCTTATCTTAAAGAGTAACGGAGTGTGAAAGATGTATACCCCAGTGCATAAAGTAGTATACTTCATATTTTCTTGTCATTGTATAACAACTCCGGCCTTTTAAAAACATATCATCAACATACATACGACAGACGTTTGATTTACAATATCGAAAAAATTCACGATTGCATTTTCGAAGAACCATAAATTGTCTTTTGCTTAATCTGTTGACATTTTACATAGAAGTCATAACTATTGTTAACATTTCTTTTAGACACACATTCGGCCCTCGTAAGCACTGATTACCACTGCAATATGGTACCTATAACCAAATAATTTAAGGAGCACGTGAGCCTTAATGATTATGTCCACCTTGCAATTTAATTGTAAAAAATCAATCTGTTCAAGGACCAATCATAGTGATGTCACATTCAGACTTGCAAAGTATACAATGCGGTCAATTATAACTGAGGAGGATTAAAAAATAAAAGCGAATACACTACCGTGGGTACCACTAATAATTCTGATTCCATAAATTGTATCTTTTATTGAAAGTTTGTTCCATTACAATTATTGCGATAAATAAACAAGTTCCCTGATATAAGTACAAAATCAATGACTATGGTTGTAGATACAATTTGTTAGAAGTAAATGACGTGATATATATAAAAATAGAAACAATTAGCAATTAAACACTTCAATTTTAAATTAATATGCAATTATTAATTTATTATAAGTTTTTTTTTGTATTTATAAAATATCCGAGAAAAATCTTCTGCTTGTCGTCATGAAATTGTGAAAATTATACATTTGATATTTACTCGGATATTTACTATTAAATATGTTATTAACATTTTAATTTATTATTAAGTAAATATATACATGATTACGATTAATGTATATTTACTTTTCAAATGTACAAATATTTATTATATTCAATTATGATTATGTGTAAATAAAATATATCAACGTATATACAATTAAATTAATTTTTTTTTTGTTAAATCTTTTTAAATATACAAAACATAATTAATGCAATTTGGATCATTTCTTTGGTCAGATGCAAATAATGTTAAACCGTAATAGGTCGTGATTTTTGGACATCGCTCCTCGTCCACTTCGAATTAATTAAGTAACATCATCAGAATTTTACTGGTCTTCTTTAAGGCACAAGAATTTTAATTCCACCCATTAGCTATAAAGTTGCGTTTGTCGACAAATGTATATCGATCTTCAGCTATAGGCAAAATGTTTTCCAACACCTGGTATTTACCAACTGTTAACAACTATTTTTCTTTTCCTTATCCTTAACAATTGAAATCAAAACATTCGATTACGTGTACATAGTGTTAATATATTTAAATACAAAATATTTTACATTATGTTAATTTGAGTATATACTTATAATTTAGGAAGTTAATATTTTTATTTACAAATTAACATTAACATACAACTAACACATGAACTTGATATTTGATAAACAACTGAAATTAATGTTTTATTGTTTTTAAATTGTCAAAGGTCAATTTAACATCGTGTCTCTTTTATTGCATATTTATGAATATTTATTCATTTATTCAATGAAAATATTAAATTTAGATTTAATTTTTTGATGATAGTTTTATAAAAAAATCATTAAAATCGTTTGAGTGCATCAATTAGTATCATAATTAATGTCATTTCTGGTGTGAATATTATCCTTAAATATAACACATTAACTATGTGATTTCAAGCATAAATTTTATTTCTGTAATCAATAATGACAATAATGACTATATTTTATTTATAACAGTTTTTCTAAGATGCAAATCACATTACAGATAAACAAATAAGATATATTATTTGTGAATAAATTAGGGAAGTAAAGTTATCCAACCCTGCATTGTACGATCATAATATGCAACCCGTATAAATTCAATAAAATCTACAACTGAAAAAATTATTTCCGGTGGTCTACATCCTGTATATAGTGGCAAATGAACAACTACTATTCTTAATGTAAGAATAAAAAAAGCCCACTATTTTAAAAACCATATTAAATTATAAAATTCATATGTATTGCCTTCAAAAATAAAATGCACATGCATTACAACAAATATGGTCAAATGAATTTCCTTATTATTGTAAATAAATACAAAATACTTGTGCATAAATGCTTTAATATAAGTATAATATCTATATAATTAATTATATTAAATGCACGTATGACAACAAACTTGCAGTACTACCTACAAATAAGTGTATGACAAAAAAAAAAAAAAAGTTGTTGAAAGTGCTACAACCAATTACTTATTATATGATATGTAGCTACTTGTATTAAATTTTAAATTAATCGTCGATAAGATATACTCGTATTACATCATACATACACATATCCTTGACCGAAGGAATTTGCACTTTTCAGGAAATACCTTTGCCAATATCTTATATCGTATATTATAAGATATAAAACACTTTAACATTTCAACTAATTCTAAATTCACAATTCAGACATTCTCGAAGCAATCTCATATTAGTTATAGCAACATATGAAACAATTGAATTATCCATCCGTCGTACTTGTTTTTTCAAAGATAACTGAAAGGAACCATTAAAATTTGAAAATTGTATGTTCTAATATTTAAAAAATTAACCTTAATAAAATATATTTACTATATAAATTATTTTATATATAAATATAAATTGTTTATACATTTAATTACATTATATCACAACAACAATATTAATTTAAATAATTAATGAATTAATATAATTGTCGTTGGTGTTATAAAAATGTCTATAGAAGATCTTCCTTTACACATATCCCTTACGATATTAATTTACATTATAATAAAAAGCAACATAGTCGATTATTTGCGTAAAATTTCAATGATTTAACATAAATTATTTCAAATATCAATTAAAGTTAATTTTATTATGTATTCAAATATTCCAACTTATTTAAAATTGTAAATTGTAATAGAATAAAAGTTAACAGAAGCCGTCTCATTAGCAAAGACGTTTGATTTTAATAACTGTTATAAATAAATTTTAATCAAAAATGAATAATGTCAATAACTTAACGTATACGTTAAGTTATTGATAATACCCATTACATATTCGTAATCAATTTCATACGCTTTTTATGTGAATAAATTAATTGAATTAAATTCATATTGTTTCCAATTAATTAAATTAAATGCATATTGGTTTCAATACATATGTACTAAAATTTATGTGTGACAATTTCATTAAAATTTTTCAAGTATCGCTATGTTAATTTATTTTGCCATAAAATCTTGTAAATTAATTAAAAATGTGTACCTAATGCACATTAATGTGATTTATGGAATAAAAGTAATTTAGTACAATTTCTTAATACCATGTGTCTTTGCTAATATAAGCTTAATGTGTTATGATTTGTACATAATTTTATAATAGATCGTCGGAAATTGCAGTGTAATTTTTATGTTTCCCATCGCCATATAATAAATCGGCGGGATTTTAGTCATGGCGCAAAATTTTTTAATGGCAACAAATTTATCATATGTATCATATTATTTCAATATAAAATTACTATTTAATTACAAGTCTTATTGCGCCAACAATATTAATAACGTTTCTTTATGAAGCACTTATTTTTGTAAATCTCTAATAAAATGCACAAATTTTCCTCAACATAAAGCGAATGACAAGCATTGCACCGAAAATCAAATCAAGTATGAACGATCTGTTTTATTCGTGCTTAAATTATGCTGTGTAAGCTGCTTTAATATCCTTACAACATTGCTGTTGCCTGTCTGCCGGTTGTATCATTTTCAAAACTTGTTTTTTTTCCAATTATTTAACAAAGGGGAATCACCATATAGTATCATAAATTATTTATGAAATACATCCAAGTATGATTTATAGGTAAAGTTATAGATATTAATTATCATGACAATAATCATTTAAAAAACTAATATTTTATAATCAAAATAAAAATTTGAAATGATTTAAATGCTGTTTACTTACTCGTTTATAAAATAGTTTAAAAAATTATTATTGTTGTAATTAAGTATTATTATCGATAATAAATTTAATTAAAAATTACAAATTAAATATTATTATGCATATATTCGTTATTGATGTTTTTGTTTTTCACTTCTGTTTAAGTGCTGCTGATTAAATATATGCTAATTAATGAATGAAATGATATTATTTAATTTGATGAATATGTTTCCGGTTTTTTCTATAGATCTGATTATCCATGTTATTATTTCCAAGATTGCAATAACTATAAATGGAAAAAAAATTAAGATTGGCAACTATTAAATACAATAGTTGTATTTTCATTGAAAACTATGTAATAATACATAATAATACGTTCATGATGACGACAACTTTTGAGCTGCATTTTTCTCAAATTTTTTAATATTACCTATAGTTATCTTCATTTTCTTTATCAACTTATTATCAACTAAGGTGGACAAAAACTTATAATAGTACCGATTTTAAACATACAAATTAGCGAAACGTTAAGCGAAATCTAGTGCCAAAAATCAGTTGTCGAATAAATCGATCCATCCAAAATTGCTGCACATAGGTATGCTGAAGGTAAACCATTTATCAACAGATGCGCTCAAATCTATATAAGATGAAAATTAAAATATTTTGAATTGTTAACATGAAACTAAATAATAGTTGGAAGCAATACATTTTTACTGATTACAGCTGTTAAGCAAAGAATATTCTTATCAACATATTAGTAAATTAAATCATAATAAGAAAGGTGTCTACATGACATTCGTTTATCCTAAACTATATATCACCAATGTCGAAGCAATATCTGAATAAATTGTAAAACATCTAAGTAATTCAAAGTTATTGTTGGTGTGCATCAGGGTTCTGCATTAAGTCCATTAATCTTTATTACTATTAGACTACAATTATCTGGCATACTACGGGATCGTTATGGACTATGTTATTTGCAAATAACATATTTATAATAAGCGACAGATCCAATTGAACTGAACTACATATCAGTTATTTTCCATTTAATGGCCTTATCATATAGAACGGTCATTCAACACCTGTCACTGACAGATTTAAAATACTTTGGGTCAACAAGCATGCCCAACGTTTTAGGAGACAGAAAAATGTCACCATAATAGCAGCACAAGCATATAAGTGCAAAATGTCACCAATAGTAAAGATGAATATTCTGAAATTTGAAGCATTGAGAAATGCCGAAAATGTATATAATTAAGCACAATTTTATATTAAATGTAAATATACAATTTAATGTTCAAAAATTATACGCTCTTAGTAATTAGTAAACTAATTATGATTTAATTCAAGAATTTCAAATAAAGCATAAAAACTTTTTTTGGAAAAAAACAAGTTATTGCAGAAATAAAAAATAAAGAAATTAAAATTATCATATAATTTCATATAACAACATAAGATTGATTTAATATGTTTTTTTTTGTTTAGTACGACTAGACCGGTAGCAATTAAAACAACTAACTTGTATTTTATTAAATTAATCATTGACATTTATACATTCTAATGCGTAAAGTTCTTCGCCTTGCAACGAACACCAGAAGACCAAAAGGCGAATAGAGATACACATCTCACAATTTTCGATTATACCGTGCTGTTGGCATCAACATAATCGATGTAAAACAATTGATAAAATTTCTGACTCGGAAAAAATGGTTTACTTATTTGTTATAGAGGAAAACGTGTTAGATTCGATGAAACCATAGATTTAAACATCCAACATATCAGTTATCGATAAACATTTGATGATACATCTGAACCCTATATCATCAACATACAGAAGATAGTAATTAGGCGTAGAATAGACAACTCAATCATGCCCAATTCATTTTAATGTCTCACTTCTTTTTTTATACAAATGTATCCAATAAAATAATGTATCTAATAACCTAAATTCCACAACTCTATTGAATTATTCAAATGCAAAATAATATACTTCATCGTATATTTTCCAGTTGGTAAATTTCAGTTCTATTCGTTTCAGTTCAGCATTAGTTAATGTTGTAGATTGCAGATTTTTCATAAATGATTTGTTTATTAAATTATCTTCTCATATTGAAGTACGTGTGACAAATAGATATGCAAAATATTTCCACCAATATGTAATTTAGGTCGGTTGTTAGTCTATAAATCAAGACTGCCCGAAAAACACTGTTAATGAGGGCATATAATACAGCTTAATTTATATTATAGTATTTGGTTTCAACACATATTGACATTGTAGCTAACGAATGGGACGACGAATTGGTCAGGCAAAGAAATCTACTTTTATTATCTAAATGTGATTAAGTCAGTTGCATCTAGAATAACCCAATTGTGGGCGATGTAAATCGGCAGATTTATTAAGATTTTCGCAACGTTATATAGCTAGCGGAGCAGCTGTCACGAGACACTTTGGTATATTTTTAAGAATGTAAAAGGGTGTTTTTTCAGTGTTCCTATACATAAATCATAACCAAATAATAATATGTAATAATTTTCTTTTATTTTAGGTTTTATAATTTATGCATTTATTGGAACTGTATTGTTATGTTTAGCTTATATAATTATTGTAACAGATGCATTTAATACAATTATTAGAGATGTAAGTATATTTTTATATTAAATTTAGATCTACTTTAATTTCTTGAAAAACATTCAATTGGAGATGGATTTTTTTGACCTGTCAATTTCGGACACAATTATTCTTATTATTAAACTGCAAGAAATTTAAGTAGTTTACTATATTATTGTACCAATAACTGTTTTTTTTAATAACTATTACGTAAATGTTATATATTTTAGCAATTAAGAATACGTGAAGGTTCTTTATTATTTACATTTTTCAAAAGTCCACCTGTAGATGTTTATATTAGTGCATATATATTTAATATAACAAATGCTGCAGCATTTTTAAGTGGAACTGATAAAAAAGTAAAACTACAAGAAATAGGACCTTATGTATATCAGTGAGCATTAATTTAGATATGGATTTTCTTTCGAATATATATATATTTTATTATTATTTTCTTTTCTTTAGAGAGTTTTTAGTACATGAAAACTATACATTTAATTCTAATGGAACATTAAGTTATTATCCACGAAGAAGTTGGAAATTTATTCCAGAGAAATCAATAAGTGACCCAACTATTGATATTATAATTGCACCAAATCTTGCGTTATTAGGTGCATCTGCAGCGGCTGCTGATTTATCAATATTTGCATCATTAGCATTTGGAACAATGGCCAATTCCTTAAATTTACAACCCATTTTAAATTTAACAGCTTCTGATTATTTATGGGGTTATGAAGATACATTAGTCACAATGGCTTCAACTATTATACCTAGTTTAGTTCCATTTAATAAAATTGGACTTTTAGATAGGGTATATAAATATAATAATTAATTTCATAATTATATAGTTGATATTTTCAAGATTTTTTTTTTAATTTCAATTGTTTCCTTAAGATGTTTGATGAAGGAGAGAATTTAGTTACTATAAAATTATCTGAAAGTGATATAAAAGGCAATGAATTTTATGAAATAAATCAGAAATCTAATAGTGAACAAATTAATAATATGGCAGAAAATAAGGAGACATTATTTCATTATAATAATGATAACAATGATGTGTATAGCACAATGCAACGATTAGAATTACAAAGTATGAGAAATATTAATACGAGTAGTTTCCTCTTTAATAATTATTTTAAAAAATCATTTACACATTTTAAAATTTTATAGATAAAAGTAATAAAAATAATGTGTCCTATGAAGCTTTGCGAGACTATTCAATTGTTTTGTGGAATGGAAAAGCAGGATTACATTATTGGGGCTATGATGAAGATAATGAATCGAAGTATGTTCAATTATTCAGAGAACTTATACATTAATAATTCTTTAATTTTGAAAAATAGTGGCAAAACCCCTTAAAATGAAAGTTTAAAAAAGCTTATTGTAACATTTATACAATAATTTTTATTAGAAAATTAATTACTATATGTTCGCTCGTACATTACAAACATCGCAGTCAAGGATTAAAATATGAAAAAAAAATATTAATTATATTATTATAATATATAAATATAATGCTGAGTATGATGATCACTTTAAGTTGCATACATTATGTAAAAAATTATCTAATTCTTTCAAATCTGAACTATTTAGTATAATTTTTGGTGAAAGGGTGTTGCGTGGCGTTTGATTTTAAATACTTCATTTCTATTTCTTTCACAGAAATACAGTATGTAATACATTAAGAGGAGCATATGATGGTACATTATTTCCTAGAAATATATCAAAAACAGAGGAATATAGAATTTATCGTAAACCATTTTGTAGAACAATGTCAATAAAATTTGATCGCGTTGATACTTTAAATGGTATTGAAGTTTTTTATTTTTCAATTCCTGATAATGCATTCGAAACATATTATGATGAACCAAAATCAGCATGTTATTGTAAGGAGCAAGTCTGTTTAAAAAAAGGACTGGGAAACATGACACCATGTTATTACAGTAAGTACACGTAGTTTAAGAGAAATGATAAATGAAAATTGTTTTTTATTTCTTTCGCTCTTAGGACCTTCTTAGTTATTGGACGCTCTATGTTCATCATTGCCGTAAAAAATCCGGTAATCTCCACAAGTCGTCAACATATTCTTGATATGCATCTGAGGTATCTTTTGGCAAAACTTTAGAGTTGTGACACTTTCCAAGTTTCGCAGTCATATAAAGAATGCCACTATTATTCGAAATTCGAAATTCGAAAAGTATTCAAGTTTCATAGTAAATTAACGACTGTTTTCACTTCTCACGTCTCTTACATGAAAAATTCGTCACTAATAAAATTATCGAATATATTGACAGTAATGATCTTCTGCCAGTCTCTTAAATAGGTTTCAGAAGAAATAATTCTACTATAGTCAGGCTTTGGTAAGAATATTGGATATGATTATAATTCCGATGACTGCGAAAAACCATCCGATAAGGTATGGATATGTGGTCTAAATGCACGGTATTAATAGACAATATCTTGGTGTGAAATTCACCAAAGAACATGGCCGAAATTTAAAAAAATATATTTGATTCGTTTAAGCTCTGAATGGAATCCTTTAAATAAACTAGTAAATTAATAAAAATATCTAAAGTTTTTGTTATAAACATGTTATAAAACCAAAGGTAAAGATTGGTTGAGTATCTTCGATGATAGTCGGCAACTTCATTCGTCACCTTGAATACTCGGTGTCAAGAATGAACTGATCTAATCGTGAATAAATGGAATTATCTATCATGCCAGTTTTCATATATACTCAAATTAATCTTTTTCGCCACTTTAATTATTAGTCCCTCTTTCCATTACCATTACTAGATTTCAACAGTTGATGTTACCCGAAATTTGATCGCAATATATGTCAATTTCTATTGTATATTTTGGCAAGGTGTAAACTTACACACAAAATTATATTAGGTATAGCTAGAGATTTATGCACCATACTCAGAATTGTTCAGATGTAGAATCGTACCATTATAATTGATTCTATATCTTCTAGTCTAATCATTTTTTGATAGATCGTTTTGTTGTGACGTCAAATCACTGCGCCACTAACAAACTTGTGCCTTATTGATACTATCGAAACATAAAAGTCTTTTAATGAAAATTCCTACTTAGTTTGCTTGACTTTCAAGGAAGTCCGTTTGTTAGTTAATGATATATATAGGATAAATACGTGGTTTAGTGAATATTATTGTATCATAAATGATTATATACTTTAACTATGTTCCATTTTTAGATATACCTGCTGCTGCATCATTTCCTCATTTTTATAATGCTGATCCAAGTCTACTAGATGGTGTTGAAGGTTTAAAACCAGATGCAAAAAAGCATAAATCAGTTATTGTATTTCAACCGGTATTTACTTGAATCAATACAGTTGTATTCATATTTCATTATAAAATTGATAATTTCTCATTTCATAAATACACAGCAATTAGGAATACCAATAACTGGTTCATCAAAATTACAATTGAATTTATTGATTGGTCCAATAAAGTTTAATAATCGAATAAAATCATTTGCAAATACGGTTTTACCAGTTGTTTGGGTGGAGATGAGTTGCGATGGTATTCCAGCAATTTATAGCATTGCACTTTATGTCTTTTTCAATGCTCTTCCTATAGCACAAACTGGAATCATTTATTTGCTATGTATTGTTGGAATATCTCTGTTTGCTGTGGCGACTCTCGGCTTATTTTATTTACCTCAACGAGATCATGGATACGAACCAAAACGTGATATTCGGTAAGCTTTTACACACTGTTATAATTATTTTAAGATGAAAATTATAGAAAATGTTTCTGTTTTATTTTTCCTGAATTTTCAATGTTTCTTCTATTTTTATTTCGATTTTTAGATATTCTGCAATGTACATGTTTCCATATATTAGACGTGAATTCGAAAAATATGTTGATGATGAATCAAAATTTGAAAATGTTTAATTAATTAATTTTAAAATTAGATGTAAGTTTTATTTTATTTATAAAACATAAATGCCCTTTTCCATTGTGATATAAGTTTTTAAGTTTATTTGGTAGAAAACTAGATTTATAGTAGTAGTAAATACAGCACTATAGTAATTAGAATGTGACTAGCATTGAATAAATTTAAGTAATTGTAAGAAAATTGTATTTGTTTTTATTTTTATCAACCGCACTAAGTAAATAATTACACAGGGGGCGGGTGAGCACTAATCATAATTATTATAGTTTGCAGTTCACTTCTGGTCAAATACCCTGTTGGTAAATAACATGTTATTCCGGAATGTCCGTTCCAAAGTGTATATTACAATTAACCATTTGATTAATTATTCGTCTTTGACTCTTAACATGCTTATGTAACAAGTACACGATCTGTGTATTGTATACAACTACTGTTACAACCTTATTCATCATTTTCAGTAAGGTGACGCCATTCCTGCGTACACATATACTTAAGTTTACCTTCATCAGCACATTTATTATCAACCCCGCAATCACAACATTTTGTTGCCCTGCCAAAGCTTATCATTTCAGTTGATAACACCGATACTATACAAACCTATTATCAATCCCCAAACCAACCTTTGCATTTGCGTCGCCAATATAACATTTCTTAATTCTATCAAAAATTCGTTATAATTGACTAAAAAATTCATCTATGTAATTCATAGGTGATTATTTCGTATGAACTGTTTAAATTTGATCAGTTTTTACATATTTAACCCTATTCTTGAAACTTGCTTGCAATCAATATTTTTATTGAATCGGCTCCGATTTTCTTTGTTGCTTAGTAATAGACCATGTGATACGATTTATTAGCAACAAAAAAACAGTTGCAGTTGTAGATGATTTTTACGCTTTTCTTATACCAAATCTTGCCAACTGAACTGATTTCGTTGAGTTAAGAATGACTCTAAAATTCTAGATGTTGAAACTCTATTCCTAACGGCCACCTAGTAAAGATGCTCTACGTCAAAAATCAGGAAATGTAAGCACCTGAAAATGGTTACTCTTAATTCCTACCATTAAAACAATTATCATATAGAGATTATGATATGGGTTGAACACCCATATCAACAACCTGTGGATACTACTTGACTACTTGATTCTCCAACAAAGTTTGTATTATAATGTATTAACAATAAATAGTGAAACGGTATATGATTCATTTTATTATTATTTACATAAACCCACGTTTCTTTAAAACGAATTGAAAAGCATATAATCCCAAAGATTTCGTCAATTTATTACTTTCATGAAAATATTGTAGTAACAAAATATTAACTTTGTATAGATTTTTATGGAGCACTACAAATTTTCTCATCACCTTTCCACCATAAAACATATGGAATATATAAAGTTTTCTCATAAATTTTTGTTGGCAGTTAGGATTATGTCCTTTTATGGATGTTATTATATTGAATTAAATTTAGTATTTATTTAGATAATAGAAAATGTCCTTTTTATATAATACAAACACATAAAGAAAATTCGTCATTTTAGAGTATGTAATATTTGTTTATCTCAGTCGTGAATTAATGAAAGAATTACTGAATTTTTTACTACTCCAAAAAAATGTGTTTACATTTGTTTTAGTGTTAACGTATTCATTTAATTACTTGCATAACACTATAAAAATACACTATCGTAGAACCGATTGTAATATTTTTGTATAAAACTAGTTCTAGTGCTTCTTTTCAATTTTAAAACTGTTATACATACTGTGAAGGTTTGCACTATTTTCGACAAATTTGCAATAAATGCATTTGTCTAGAAAATTCAAAATTTTAATAAACTAAGTGTTTTTTATTAAAATTTAAATAACCGCCAGACTGAATTTATTATTACTTGATGATGGGCAGATTGTATAATCGGCGATGCGATAAGCTAAATGTACCAATCAATTTTATTTAGACAATTCAACAAGATAATGGATGTAAATTCATTTTAAATACATAAAATTTATTTTACTATTCATTAATTAATTTACATGCTAACAATATTAAATGTCCATAAGTTTCTAATCTTCAATATTCATCATCATTTGTTATGGTTTCTGTAATCCATTTTAAATAATATGAAATTCGGGTATAAACATCAGGAACTCCCTGTTCCGAACATCCTGAACCAAATGATGTTAAACCAGCCAGTATCCATGGGCCATTTTTTTCAATTCGACATTGAAGAGGCCCTCCTGAGTCTCCCTAAAAACATATAAAATTATTGAGTAACTAATAATATGTATAGCCCAGGTATCAGATTTATAGTCTTCATTCTTCTTCAGAAATTATATCAAAATATATATTTTTTTAAATATTAGGTATTTAAAAAATATAATACAATTGGGTTCTGATAACGTTTTATTTGTTATTACTTTATTTGGAAAATAGTGTTCGTTTGATTAAACATAATAATTCAGTTATTATCAGCGTTAAATAAATATAATATTTGTTTATGGTTATGAATAATAAATAATGCATACAATTGCATATTATCAGCACAATTTATATGCTACAGTATAAAAGTAAAATTGATAATATATTCCCATAGGTATATTATGAGTGATAAAGTGCTTTAAATTTTATTAAAAATTAGAAGATTAATTGTACACAACAAATATTAGATCCTATCATTCCAACCTACATATCTTTAAAACAGTTCTAAAATCCATTTAGTTTTGATATTTATACAAATTATAGTAAATGCTGCAAAAATTAAGGTTTATATGGAAATAATACTATTATGGTCTATTATCAATGAGATTGGTCAGAATTTTATTCACAATACACAGAGGTCTTCTTAGAATCTATTTACGATTTTTTTACAAAATCAGATAACTATTGATTTTTCTAATAGGGTGGTAAGTTCTTGAAATTTTTTTAACTTAGTATTTTCAGACCATCATAAAATTATCTTACCATCAATAAGCAAATTACAATTTAATAAATAAACATATTATTTATTTCGACATCACTTAATTTTGAATTAACGCTTATACTCTTTAGTACGAATACTTTTTACTTTTACACTCTTAAAACTATTCTTTTCATTTTAATGCATGCTCGTCATACACGGTAATACTTATGCAGTCTCACGGCAATATCTATTTGGTGTAACGAAAATGCTTATGCGGGCTTACGGTAAAACGTATGTGGCCTCACAGTAATAGTAATTAGAAGTCACGGTAATTAATTACGAAAGCCATGCAAATAATAATTTATCCTACTTCAGGGTAAAAAGGAATATTTTCTATGCCCTGACGCTAAATAAGTGCTAGAATTGATTATTGAAATATCACCTAACGTTCCTGCTTGCCTGATACTAAATTAAATTTCCGAAATGATTACTTACAATTGTAGCTTTTCACAACAATTCGTATTTTAGCAACTATTGCCTAACGATTGATTAGATTTCGCCGTTGAACATTCTATAGGTTAAATAGAAAACATTAATCGATCGAGGTACATTACTAAACATAATTAATAAATCAAATTTACATATTTCATAAAGTATATAGAAACATTTTTGATATTGAGAAACTTTGTGAATATATACATACCACACAGGTTCCACCATTTCCATTTAATTTACCACCACATAAATGTCCTTTATGAATTTTTACACTGTCTCCATATGCTTCCTTACACCTGCAATCATATTAAAAAAAAGAGATTAATTTGTCTTTGTTAATTGTTAATTATGACTATAAAATTCTACGCATACCTTGAATTTTTATGAATAGGAATTTTAGTTTGTAATAATATGTCAGTTAAGTCGCCATTTGTTGTGGCTTTACCCCAACCTGTCGCTATACAATCTCTATATGGTAAATCCTATAGTGAATAGATTCTTATTATTATATTGCCAAATATTAAATTTGTTTATAATTTATACAGGAGTTCAGTTCATCCTTAAAGATGATAATATACTTATTATGAGCTTTTTGATCAAAGCGAATTGCTTCTCTTAAAACAGTATTTTTAAAAAATCACATCTACAAAAACAGCTTGCTTGAGTGCTCAAGATTGCCGTTATTCAAATTTCGATGGACCGAAATGTTACAAATTAGCGAGCTTTTTCGTTGAAGATACCCCAATTATATAGGAGCTATCATTTTTATTATAATAATAAGCGTGTATCACAAACTTATATGATTGTGTTGTCGGTTTTAGAGTTTGGGAGGTTTCAATGGATATAACTGACACGTTTTAGTTCCGTTTGCAGCCTCACAGATATTATATTTATATTAAATGTTATGAAATTCTTTTACAATAAATTACCTTTAAACTATTTAAATAATTTGAATTTTTAAATTGAAACTCTTCATCATCATTTCCATCACCATTGTGATTCTTATGTAAGAATTTATCATTCCTTCTAGCCTTTATCTTTTGACGTCGAATTCTATGTAATTGCATAACTCTTAATACTCTAACATTAATTGTACTATTTTTTAAATTATCATCTTTTCCTAATTTCATATTTCTTAAGAGATTATCTCTAAATGAATTATCATATAAATGATTATCATTATCATAAATGTTATTATTATTATGTTGCATATCAATAATTGATTGTGGATAATTAATAGCAATTAATGGTAAGCATATTTTACGAACTAATGAATGTTTACTTAAATCTGCTGGTTCTGCTAGTTTTAGCATAACTAAATGGAAATTATTTGAAAGAAATTATTTATTCAATAAACTTATTCATCATCATGCATTCATCATCATTCTCATTCATTCCTTTATTTTTGTATGTACCTAAATCATGTTGAAAATTTTCATAACGTTTATGCATTATAATTTTTTCAATGGGTATCCTTTGCTCAAAACCTGATTCAATATGACGATTAAAATCACCTAAAACAGCTGTCCAAAGTGGTGGTAATGGCAAATTAAATAAATCACTGTAATTAAAATAGTTCTCAAATTATCGACAAATATTCATTATGATCAATAAGAAGTAAAATGAAATACTTATGAATACAATGTGCAACTGATAACACCCATTGGTCGTGTATAAGAACAGCTCCACACCAATGTCCTAAAAAACCCAATGATGGATGCAATAATTCTAAAGAGACTTGCCATGGAAATTGTCCTTCATTTGTTGAAAAACCACCTAATATTTTCGGTATTCTATCTCTTGAATTGGGTTCAATTTTTGCTTGACGTCGATACGATTTAACACCACAATCTGTAAAATTAAATTCCAAATATTGTTCAAAAATTTAAATTACAAATTACTTCAAAACAATATCATTCGACGGACACCAGATTATAAAGTCAAGCCAATTCCATTTTCTATGTCCATTACCTCAATATCCGATCATTTCCATAAATCTGTATTTGATATTATGTTTGACCAAAAGATTCATAATATATGTCTAAACGACAACTATTGACGAAAACTTGAATTTATGTCATGAACAGTGACAAACACCACTATTTTCCATGGCATACATTCGTACAATAATAACGATAATCAAATCATGAATATACGCAATTTGAGCTTATGAGTCTTTCAGTACTGTATTATCCATTGTAACCGAATAGAATTAAAATGAGACATAAGTGTGAAATTAGAAATAATTGTGAAATATGGCTCACAAGTCAGTTGTCTAAAGACCAATATTTCAAAGACGAAACTAAAGAAAATTTACTTATTTGAGATGTTCACTTACGGTCAATGGCAAAGATATAGGTAAAAAAGAAGACTTCCAATATTGAAGACATTTTTTGCGTAATTGATGGTGGTGCTAAAACAGAAATAAGGTATGTAATGCTGAATAGTATATGGTAGTAACAAATTTCAAGAAATCTGAAATTAATATTGAAAGTTATTTAGGTTCATTATATTTAAGTCAGAGTAAAAAAAACTCATCAATTGGTTGCTGATGTCAAAATCCAACAACAGTAGAACGTATTAAAAACATGTATGGTTTAGTATGTATGTTAAAGATGTGGACATTTTTCAGATCCTTTAAGATTCTAATAAATGTCTCTCAAAATTTTTAATTGCCGATCTTCTGTCTTGATCACTATAATCTTTCTATTTACCAAAATTTTGTTGTCTCGCTAATTAAATATTACGCGATAACTTTCTTTCTTTAAAAAAATTTCAGTAAAATTTGCGGAGAAGTTTACATTGATTCATAAAATAATTATCATGTACCTGAAAAAAAGAATTCACGTTAATTGACTTTTCAATGTACGCGTTTAATAAAATATTCAACAATAAAATTTAAATTTTTTTATTAAAACGAAATAAATTTATGTAAAATTTATTCAGTCAATTGTAAAATAAAATGTTGTTGCATTATTAGGTATTGTTTGTTGTTTCCAGTTTTCACTTTTTAATGACATACGTTTTTATTCACAAGATTTATATATGTTCTTTTAAAACACAATCTGCAGAGATTACGTTTTCAATTTGCATAAACAAAATTCAATTAACATAATAAGTACAAGTGTTGTGCATTTGAGTACAAAACGATTAACATCACTACCTAGTTGCATATGAAATTATTACTTCATAAGTTATTATGCACTACTATGAAACTATACAACTGCAAAAGAAGTGATCTAGATGCCATTTGGTTCGAAATTGTTATGACATACATCCGCCTCTAAATGCGACTGATGACAACTGGTTGCGTTGAGATATACTAAAGGTTGAAGTGAAAAATACACTGTTTCATATGATATATTTCTCAGCACGTCAGTGGAATACACAAAAAACAGTAATTCATTCAAATAAATTACTAAATTAATTTATAAATGTTTAAACTTGCGTCTAAAATTTGATAAAATACGTTTAAGTGTATATACGACTTAAACCAAAAAAATTAATTATATGTGTCAGCAAACATCAGCCCTTATGTTATTCAACCCGTTTTTATTTCAAGTTATATAATCCGATATCTTGATCATAATATACGATAATCCTTATAAACAGCGAGTGTCGAAATATTGTTTGTCAAATCGATGCAAAGCCAATCACAAACCTTTAATGGTAGTGCCTTTCTCAATAATGGGGTTGAGTAATCTCGAGATTAGCCACTTTTAAAAATACTTTTTAGTAGTTTTAGTAGTTATCGAATTACAAATAAAAATTATTTATTCTTGCTATTCATATTATCGTTACATGTGTAAAGAAAGCTTTATAAAGTTCTAACATAAAGTTCAACATTAAATAATGTTCACTATTTTAATGTTTTTGATTTCCTTCACATGCTGACATAACAAACATTATTATATGGACAAAATTTAAAGACTAAGGATTATGTCAATTTGACAACCATCCACAGATCCGACCTATTTAGTAAACATAAACGAACACATTCTTGAGATGTTAAATAATGTGATTATTAATTGTCCAAATCATCAGGGTGTCTTTCATTTAGCAAAATATAATTATAAAAAATATAATTTAAATAATTTATACCAAAAATAATTTATACAAACCTGAATTTGATTTTTCTGAAATTACAAATATCCCTTTTAGTGCAAGCACAATTGCATAAATAAATATAAAAGTCATTGTTATACATTATTATTTAAATTAACTGCAATAAATTATTATTTTGAATAATAAAATTATGCAGTACTTGTAGTTTGTGTATTTATTTCAATTACATTTATATTGTCTTGTAGCTTGATGGACCCGTAAAATTTGTTGTATACGAACACAAACTATTTAATTGGACATTGTTTTAATTAAATTATTCAATTCAAATGCATTTCACTGTCACAAAAGTTCAATGTCCTTGTTTAGTCCTGGTAAAATTGTAAGCAATTTATGGTATTCGACAAGAATTTAAGTTTACATTAAAAACACCAAAAATTAATTCCATTGAATTAATTATATAAAAATGCTACGATTTAATTGATCATTTTCTTTTTATTTTCATATTTTCAATAAACTTTCGTCTACTTCAAATTATCATCAAATATCAAATAATCAAATTATTTATTATTATTTATTAATCAATTTAAATGATCAAATGATCAAAATAATTGAAAATCATGATTTTATTTTCCTTCAAAAATTTCACTTTCAATATTTGTTTATTATACACGACTCGTATGTTTAATATTTGAACTTTTAGCTATTTGTTTGTTTATTATTATATTAACTCATTGATGCACTTTACCAACAATGCTAATAAGCTCTATAGTACTTCACTTTCAACATTAAACTAAATACCAATTTATTTACAAATTCCGTATTTTCTTTAAAACTTCTTTGATATTTCAATAATAATAAATGTTAAATGCTATATACAAAATGATCGTATATGTGGTGGCAGTTTGTAGTCATCAAAGAAATGGTACATTAATGTAAATCCCTACTATATGATCAGATTCAAAATCCATAGCTTTTATTTAATTTACCTTCTCTGTAAATAATTTGCTTACATTTTATTTTTCAAATGTACAATAATGTACGTTCACAATTTTACCAAATAGTGAATAAAATTTATTTGAATGTTACGATCATTACTTACTATATTGCTCACTAATCTGACAATTAAACATCATCTTTTAGAGGAATGAATATAAGATGATCAAGAAAAAATACACTTGTTTTTTGAGTACTTTTTATTGAAATCAGACACTTTGTTATGGTAAGCAATTTTTTATTGTTTCTGTTGTCGTCTATTCTTCCAATTCAATGTACAATGTGCATTTGCTGTTGCGATACAAAAATATAACTATAACAAGTAACTTAAAAATAATTACAAGTAAATAAGTAAGTAACATTTACATGAAATTATTGTTACAATTTAATTTCTTTATAAAATAAAAATTGTTTTCACTTTCATATATTTATAGTGTTCGGATAAAATGATGTAGACAAAAAAATAGAAAAAAAAATTATATATTTTAAATATTTTAATTTAATTTAATGTAATGGTTGTAAATAATTGTAATTCATATAAGAAGTGTAACGATTTATTAGGAATGCGAATGAAAAAAGAGGAAATATATTCTGTTTTTTATTTATGACAAACATTGCGTCAAAATATTGAGACACATAAGTGATCAAGACAAGATGATTTAAACGAACATTTTTTTTAATTAATTTTGAAGTATTTCCTCTAGTTTATCATATATGTTGTCTGCCAATTATCATATTAGCATATATTTTGTTATTTCTTCCTCATTAAGTACAATTTATTTTTGCAAACTAATTGCGTCTTCATCAGTATGATAATTTACCAGCATCATAAATTTTCAAAACAAAATATTTGTTTTATTGATACTCGTATATATCAATTTATGATAATCCAATCAATATACAAATAAGTTTTGATTAAGTGAATTAATTCACAGCAAAACAATTTATTAGAACAGTTTAGAAACTCACAAAAACACAAAATTTCTGGTATAATTTATTTTATTAATTTTAATGGCTAGTTACAAAAATATATTAAAATATATAATAAATCATTCTAGTTAATATTTTGTAGAAAACAATATAAAAACAATAATTTTAATAATTCGAATAAGATTCCAGTAGATATGTACCAAGTAATGTACTAACGAATTATAACAGTTACGTAAGCAAATACTCTGTTTCCAATATATTCTAATTTAATTTATTTCTATAGACATGACATTAACATAAACTTATTAGCCTTTCTGTAGATTAAAGAATACCAACAGTTTAATATACCATTGGTATAACTTTCGTTTAAATATATACTATACCTGATAGTTAAAAAATAACTGACATTACGAACAACACACTTTCTCGATATAAACCCTGAAGAACACATTTATGGTCAATGAAAACGTCCACTGTGTTATGTACATATTTTTCTGATTATGATTTTGATTGACAATAATTGAATAATAATTTCACTTCTTATAATATTCTCTTTTATTTAATTTGATTATTAATGATTATTTATAACCGAAAGTTCTAATTTGTAAAGAAATTGAACTATTGGAAATACACATCAAGGAAATAATTGATAGCTGAATAAATTTACGATTCAATGCTTTTCCGAATAGATGGAAGAAAAATTTTCATACATTGTTAGAAAATCTATTTAGTGTTCACCATTCCCATATTATCCGCCCAATAAATTTGCATATATGCATATGTAAATTCCATAGGTACATACATTTGTGAATTTCCTTTAATTTGTACAACTCGACAAACTGCGAATATTACAATATAATTGCGTTTAATTCACTTTATAATATTATAAGAAATAAAAAAAAAAAGAAAAAATTGAATATCATGTTATTATTCTGGATTTTCTTTTCTTAACAATGAAAGCTTAAATAATAAAATAAATGTCTATGGTTTTTTTTTTACTTCATATTTAATTTCACTTTCCATATTTTCAAGAAATAAAATATTGTTGTAATAAAAAGTAAAAACCTATTACTGCATAAATAATTAATATATTATTTATTATAAATACAAATTATTTGATAAATAGATGTGTTTAACTGTTAATTAAAATTTAAATATTCGCCATGAAATTTCTATGCCCATGTGGAAGTAAGAAAATTTTTGATTACCATGAAATCAAATCGAATAGAACCCATCGAATTTGGCATTTATTCGATTTTTTATGTTTTTAACTGCTATTTCTTTGTTTTTAAACCTTCACAAATCTTTAAATAACCAATAGTTTTAGCACTACTTTTTTGAATTACCTTTCTCTTTTTCCAAATTTTGAAGTAACGTTTCTGTTTTAAATTGTTTTCTAAGGCACAGAAAGTTTTAACTTTTAATATCAATAAAATTAGATTTATTAGATTTTTTATGTTGTTAAGTATTTGTTTTTTAACTTTCACAAAGCAAGGTACGGAAAGTTTTAACCTTTAATATCAATAAAATTTAAAAAAAAACTTTGAATAATAGCGACTAAAAGAACTTAATGGAACCGGTAAATTCGCCACAAATATGTACCTTGATAAGCAATTTAAAACGTTGCTTTTGAATTTCATTCATAATTCAGTTAACGATCATGATCTTGAATTTCATCGATACCATTTCTACTAAATCCTGTTTTGAGGCCCTGGGAACGAAGTTCCAAGGGTCGATTGTATTTGATTCCGTTCATGTAACGCCAAGAAATAAACATCTCAGAAAA